>JASVEL010001293.1:0-58616 GCA_032618575.1 Nicotiana noctiflora | reverse complement strand
TGCAGAGTAGATATCCTCACCTATTTGAGACTCCATGTATGTTTCTTGACATGCTCGAGGATGAGTGTTTGTTTTAATTGGGGAGGATGTGATGACTCGTCCTGTTGTCACTTGAGTTACAACCCTGTTTCCCCATATTTTGTTTCCCTATGATTTAATATCAGTATTTGAGTTGATAGGATAGAGTTGGATTGATTTTAGTTGGAAATGAGGCACTTAGCCTCTTGGAAGGAAGCTTTTTATTCAAAAGTCAAGTGGATGTTGACTATGTAGTTAGAGGGCTCGGATGTGAATTTTTGTGGTTTGGTTAGCTTCAGGAGATGATTTGTGACTTAGGAGTGCAATCAGAATCGAACTTGGAAGTCCGATATAGAAATAGGCTTGAATTGGCAAAGTTGGAATTTTGGTGAATTCCGGGTGATAGGTGAGATTATGATCCGAGGGTCGGAATAGAATTTACCAGAGTTACAGTAGCTTGGTTAGGTGATTGTGGATATGTCTGCAAATTTTTAGGTCATTCGGACGTTGTTTGGTCGGGTTTTTGATTGAATGCGCGTTGTGGAAGTTTTGATGAAAACTAGGCTTGAATCCAAAGTATTTTATTGGTGCTAGCATTGTTTACCGTGTTTTGAGGATTGGAACAAATTAGAATAAGGTTGTTGGATGTGTCAATGCTTTTGGTTGAGGTCCCGGGGACCTCGCGATGATGTCAGATGGTTAAACAGGGGTTCGAAGCCTTTGTTGCAGTCAGATTTTTCAGTCTTCTGCTATTTTCGCATCTACGGAAAAGGAGCTGCTTAAGCGGTTACGTAGATACGATGGGGAGACACAGCAGCGAACAATTATGGTCCAGGGGGATATTCCGGGAAATCGGAAGAGGGGTCACTTTTGTAGGACCGCGTAAGCGGTTGTTAGACCGCAGAAGCTGTAGGAAGAAAACCGCATAAGCGGAGTTTGGATCGCAGAGGCTGTCCCATGAGTTTTTAAGTTGGACCGCATAAGCGGTCAAATTGTTGCATAAGCGGGACCGCAGGTGCAGTCAGTGGACTGCAGAAGCGGAAAACGGACATGTTTTATAGTAAACACTGTTCACGAACTTGGAAAGGAAGAAAATATTTTGGACTTTGAGCAAAGCCGGTTTTTGGGTGATTTTGGGTAGAATTCGAAGGGGTTTCATCTGGTATGAATATTTGGTTATGTTGTTATGGTATTAAAACATGAATTAATTACGAAAAAATCAAGGAATTAAAGGGGTAAAAATGGATATTAGAGCTTGAAACCTAAGAGGATTTAAATTGACGATTTGAGGGGTCAAATGGACTCCGATATTTGTGTATTTTATATGTACGAACTCGTGGCGAGACGGGGATTCCAGTGGTGTGAATTTTATAATTTTTCGAGAAGCGGGCTCAGGGCTCGGGTTTTGCCAACTTCGTGTTTTTGGGTATTTTTCGAGTTCATTCAATTGGGTTATGTCCCATTAGCTTATTAAAACTTATTCCTTGTGATTTTGGTCTGATTCTACACTCGAGGAGGTCGATTTAAGAGGAAAGCACAAGACGAGCTAGGATTTTTGCCGGTTTGAGGTGAGTAATGGTGATGAATGATATAATGAGGGTTTGAAACCCCGTATTTGCACTATGTGGTGCTATGTTGAGATAAGATACGCACCGTATGATGATCGCGTTGGTGTTAGTGCTAGGGACTTGGAGTCGGTCCATCCCGATTGATGACTTACTGTACTTTTTGACTGAGATTGAGTTTATTTCCATATAATTTGGGCTAGTTTCCATGTTTCAAGCCTTATGTCGATCTGTAGAAGCCTTAGCGAGCGTGTTGAGCTAATTGACCACACTTTACCTGTTGAACACATACAATCAGTCATGTCATTAACTGTAAAACATAAAATGAACCAGTCTTAGCAATTTGCACTCTAAATGAAAAATACCTAGGATTGAATACCCTATCTTAGCTGAGTAGGCCCGAGAGGCCAAGTCTATATTGACTGAGAGGGGTCGAGGATCCCATAGTGAGGGTATTTATTATATACCAGATTGGGCTGCACGCCGCATCAGTATATACATATACATGTATTAGATCGGACTATACGCCGCAGTAGTATATTATATATATGGAACAGACTGCACGCCGCAGTGATATATTATATGTATCGGACTGTACGCTGCAGTGGTATATTATGTGGATCGGACTACACGCCACAGTATTATAGCGCTTGGGCTAGGAGTCCCTCCGGAGTCTACACACACCCCTAATGAGCGTAGTCGACTATTATTATTGGATCGGGCTGTGCGCCGCATCAATTATAGCATATATATATATATATATATATATATATATATATATATATATATTAGGTGTGATTGGGCTGCGCGCTGCAGCATTGTTGGTAAATTTACAGACTGTAGGAGATTTTTTCAGATTTCTCTGTTTAGCAAATATTTACTGACTTTACTGTTGATTATAGAATTGTGTAGTGTTCTTACAGGATTTATTTTTTCACTTGTTATTTATTGCTATTATTCACTGAGTTGGAGTACTCACTTTACTCCATGCACCATGTGTGCAGATTCAGTGATCCCGGAGGCTTAGCTGAGATTATTTGCTGCTGTCCAGTTTAGTATCGGAGTCATTGAGGTAGCTGCCGGCATCCGCAGGACCCGATTTCCCCTCTTATCTTTCCTTTACTTTTGCATCTAGATTTCCTTTGTATAGGATATTGATCAGTTGTATCTACAGGCTCTCACTTACGACTCCAGATCTATTATGGGTTGTTATTACTATTATTATGATTTCCGCATTGTTCCTATTATTATCAAACTGAGAGTTTATGCTTAATTGGTATTTTAAGTTAATGATTGGGTTGGAAATGTTCAAATGGTCGGGCTTGCCTAACAAGGTGTTGGGCACCATCACGACCGGGGTTTGGGTTGTGACAACACCTTAATTCACTTACTAATGGATATATTGTCTACAATAACTGAGTATAATCTCATAAGCGGGGAGGGTAGTGTATACGAAGACCTTACCCCTACTCTGGGATAGAATAGTTGTTTCGATACTAACGAAAATTCTATGTAAAACGACAATAAACAACATCACTATTTCTGAGTATTTATTAATATAATGTAGAGCCGTCAATATGGGCTTGGCTTACTGGGCCCGCCCAACCTATTACGTGAATTGATAGTGTTAGCTAAAATTTTTGGAGCATATATAAAAGCGAGGCTTGTTTATCTCTGACTTATGTGAGCCCATGGACCGCAAGGCTTGAACGAGGCTGGGCTGGGCTAGCCCATGCACCACATAATAAATATTTAAATATACATAGATCTTAAAATTTAATTATTTCTTAATGTTAAACTAATTAACATGCATATAAATTGAATGTGCTTGATAAAGATGTAGAGCCATATTATTTAAAACTAAAATATTGTAGACTCGTATTGTTTACAATTGAATAAAGTAGAGCCGTCAATATGGTTTCTTACAACATATTATAGTATTCCAGTTGTAAATTAATTTACCAAATTGGGATCAGGTTAATTTATCGATAGGAATTCCAGTTGAAAATGTCACGACCCTAATCTGGTCGTGATGGCGCCCAGCATACTGCTAGGCCAGCCTGACCAATCAATAACAATAACGGAGCTAGGAGCTCGCTTTATCCCATTTGAACATATCAAATCATAAAACAACAGTGATATATATATATCGAAAACGGGGAACCAAGTCCCAAAATAAACCAACTCCTATAGACCGAAGGGAACATAAGTATAATAAGGTCTACAACAATTTTAGTGCGGAAAGAAAAGACAATATGAAATGAAATGACAACTAGAAGGGGAGTCAGGTCCTGCGGATGCTGCAGCTACCTCGACTGTCCCACACATCGCCTCTGAGCGGCTACCGAATCAGGTCTGCTGAGAGGTACCTAGATCTGCACACAAGGTGCAGAGAGTAAAATGAGTACTGCCAGACTCAGTGGTAATAAACAAGGGTAAGACATCGTAGATAAGAAATCCACAGTAAAGCACAATGTAAATCTATACCAATACCCTGTAACAGTTCAACACCAACAGTAGAGAGCCAACAATATTAACAACAAGTACAATAGCTAGCAGATGTAGCTAAATGCAATGCGATGCATAAAATGACCGCTACGGCGCGTAGGCCGGTCCAATTTGGGTACCCGTGCTCACTGTGGGGGTTCAGACTCCGGAGGGTTCCTACAGCCCAAGCACAATATTACTGCGGCGTGCAGTCCGATCCAACATATATACCGCTGCGGCGCGCGGCCCGATCCACTACCAGTCAGCTAATATGCAAATACAGCCTCGCAGGCTCAAAAGTAGTTTTGAAAACTCTTTTATCATTTTTCAGTTGAAAACAGTAATATCAAGTTCCAAAGGTTGGAAATAACATGATAACAGAAATAGCTATGGACTGGTAGTAAACTATCATGTCAATATCACAGGACAATGATAATGATCCTCGCGGGATCCAATAACTGGCTCACAACCCACAAGTATACTCAACCGTCCAAGAAGGAGGTTCAACGGCTCAAGAGTAGCCAATATCACAATATAGTATGCAACCATCCGAGAAGGAGGTTCGACGGCTCAAGAATAGCCAATATCACAACACAGTGCCGACAAGTTGTACTAAGCCATAGTCCCCAAATCACAATCGACCCCACACTCACATGAGAGTACATGTCTCGCCGCTATACAGGGTCACAAAGTGGTATACCGGGGTTTCGAACCTGCTGGTCATCACCCACATCTATTACTCACCTCAATACGACGCGATGCCCTTATCACGAGAATCAAGCTCCGCATGGGTAGAATCTGATCAAATATAGTAGAAACACAACAAATTAGGCCAATGGGATGACACCTAGTCAAAACAACTCAATTTACACCAAAATTCCCAAAGTTGCCAAAACCCGACTTTTGGTACGCTTCTCGAAAAATTGCAAAAGTCACATATTCGGTATCCGCATCTCGATGCGAGTCTAGGCATATAAAATTTACCAAAATCGGACTCTATTTGCCCACTCAAATCAGTGTTTTTCTTCAATTTTAGGCCTAAGGCTCAAACCCACCTTTAATCTTTCATTTACAGAGAATTAGCCAAGGATTTCATGTTAAAATGATGTAATTAAGCCACAAAACTTACTTCCGACGAATCCCTAAAGACTTCCCAGCAATGTCCCGTCAATACCTTCTCTTAGAACTAAAAAATGGTGTTTTGGGGTGTGAAACCCGCGACTGGTTATGTTCTGGTTTTAATTTCACTGCCAGCCCAATTTCTTCATCGCGTTCGCGACGCCTCTCACGCGTCCACGACGCTCTGACCAAAATACCCTTCACAAAACTGACCTGCCCCATGCGTTCGCGATGCACAACTCTGCAGCCGTTCGAGATCCCTTCTACGCAAAAGTGTCTCCACACCACGCGAACGCGATGCCTTACGAATTCCTTATACGCGAACGTGACCTTTACCCACGCGTCCGCGATGCTTCACAGTCTTCCCTATATGTGAACGCGAACCCATCCTCGTGAATACGATGCATTACTGAACCTGGCCTACGCGAGCGCGGGCCTTGCCCTCGCGAACACGAAGGCTAAATTACTGCCCAGTGATCTGCAATTTACAGCAGACTTTTCCTTGCTTCAAAATGCCGGATGATGGTCCGGATTCACCCCGAGGCCCCCGGGACCACAACGAAAACCACCAACATACTCCAAAACATAATACGAACATGTTCCAAGCATAAAAACACCATCCTAAACATCAAAATCACCAATTACACACGGATTCAAGCCTAAGTTTCTTCGAAACTTCCGAAACTAACATTTGATCAAAAACCCGACCAAACGACGTCCGAATGACATGAAATTTTGTGGACATATCCAAAATCACATAACGAAGCTACAGGAATTGTCGAAATTCCATTCCGACTTCCGGGTCAAAATCTCACCTACCGATCGGATTTCGCCAAAATTCAACCTTAGCCAATTCAAGCCTATTTCTACATCGGACCTCCAAATTCAATTCCGATTGCTCCCCTAAGTCACAAATCACCTCCCGGAACTAACCAAATCATCAGAATCCGATTCTGAGCCCTCTAACTAAATAGTCAACTCCGGGTTGACTTTCCATATTCAAGTTTCCCTCAAAAAGGCTATATGCCTTATTTTCAATCCAATTCACTGCTAACTCACCCGATAAACTCTAACACTGATATAAAAGCATAAAACATGTAATTACAACATAACGGTGTGGTAATTCCCATGAGGACGGGCCGGGTCGTCACATTCTCCCCCTCTTAAGCAAACACTCGTTCTCGAGCGGGTCAAGAAACATACCTGAAGTCTCAAACAAATGAGGATATCTTCTCCGCATCTCCCGCTCGATCTCCCAAGTGGCCTCCTCCACGGGTCGACCTCTCCACTAAACCTTAACTGATGCAATCTCCTTCGACCTCAATTTTCTCCCCCGACGACCCAAAATAGCAATAGGCTCCACATCATAGGATAGATCACCATCAAGCTGAATGGTACTGAAGTCTAATACATGAGACGGATCCCCAATGTACTTCCGGAGCATAGACACATGGAATACTGGATGAACGCTGGATAAGCTGGGTGGCAACGCCAACTCATAAGCCACCTCTCCAACCCTCCTAAGTATCTCAAAAGGACCAATGTGCCTGGGACTCAACTTCCCCTTCTTCCCAAACCTCATGACACCCTTCATGGGTGAAACCTTCAGCAATACCCTATCACCAACCATGAAAGACAACTCTCGAACTCTACGGTCTGCATAACTCTTCTGGCGAGACTGTGCTGTACGAAGCCTCTCCTGGATCAACTTTACTCTATCCAGAGCATCCTGAACTAACTCAGTCCCTATCAATCTATCCTCACCAGGCTCAAACCATCCCACGGGGGATTTACACCGTCTGCCATACAATGCCTCGTACGGGGCCATCTGAATACTCGACTGATAACTATTGTTGTAGGCAAACTCAGCAAGTGGCAAGAACTTATCCCACGAACCACCAAAGTCAATCACACATGCTCGCAACATATCGTCCAGAATCTGAAAAGTGCGTTCAGACTGTCCGTCTATTTGAGGGTGAAACGCGGTGCTCAGCTCAACCCGCGTACCCATCTCTCGCTGAAATGCTCTCCAAAATTGAGAAGTGAACTGAGTACCCCTATCGGATATAATAGACACTGGGACCCCATGCAACCGGACAATCTCTCGAATAAAGGTCGCTGCCAACCGCTCCGATGAGTAGGTAGTGCTAACCGGAATAAAGTGAGCAGACTTGGTCAGCCTATCCACAATCACCCAAACAGAATCAAACTTCCTCGCTGTCCGAGGGAGTCGAGTAACAAAGTCCATAGTGACTCTCTCCCATTTCCATTCAGGAATAACAATGCGCTGAAATACACCACCGGGCCTCTGATGCTCGTACTTAACCTGCTGACAGTTGAGGCACCGTGCTACATGTATGACAATGTCCATCTTCATCTTTCTCCACCAATAGTGCTGCTTCAAATCTTGATACATCTTCGTGGCTCCTGGATGGATAGAATACCGCGAGCTATGGGCCTCCTCCAGAATCAACTCATGAAGGCCATCAACATTGGGCACACATATCCGGCCCCGCATCCTCAATACGCCGTCACTATCAATGGTGACATCTCTAGCATCATCATGCTGAACTCTGTCCCTAAGGACAGCCAAATGTGGATCATCATACTGCCGCTCATTAATACGATCATATAGAGATGACCGAGATACAATGCAAGCCAATACCCGGCTGGGCTCCGAAATATCTAACCTCATTAGCCGATTGGCTAGCACTTGAACATCATAAGCAAATGGCTTCTCCTCAGCTGGAATATATTCCAAACTCCCCATATTGACCGCCTTCCGGCTCAAAGCATCAGCCACCATATTGGCCTTCCCCGGATGATATAGAATAGTAATGTCATAATCCTTCAGCAACTCAAGCCATCTCCGCTGTCTCAAATTAAGATATTTCAATTTGAACAAGTGCTGGAGACTACGATGGTCAGTATACACCTCACAAGACACGCCGTACAAATAGTGCCTCCAAATCTTCAATGCACAAATAATGGCAGCTAGCTCCAAATCATGAACAGGATAGGTCTTTTCATGTGGCTTCAACTTCCGAGAAGCATAAGCAATCACCTTACATTCCTGCATCAACACACAACCTATCCCCACTCTCGAGGCATCACAATAAACAGTATATGAACCTGAAGCTGACGGCAATACTAACACTGGAGTTGTGGTCAAAGCTGTCTTGAGCTTCTGAAAGCTCTCCTCGCACTCATCCGACCACACGAATGGTGCACCCTTCTGGGTCAATCTAGTCAAAGAAGAAGCAATGGATGAAAATCCCTGAACAAACCGGCGGTAATATCCCGCCAAGCCAAGAAAGCTCCTGATCTCTGTATTTGAGGACGGTCTAGGCCAACTTTGCACCGCCTCTATCTTCTTCGGATCAACCTGAATACCATTACGAGATACCACATGTCCCAGAAATGCTACTAACTCGAGCCAAAACTCGCACTTGGAGAACTTAGCATACAGCTTCTCCTCCCTCAATCTTTGCAACAGAATAGTCAAATGGTGAGCATGCTCCTCCTGACTACGGGAGTAGACTAGAATATCATCAATGAGTACAATCACAAATGAATCCATATAGGGTCCGAACATACTGTTCATGAGATGCATGAATGCTGCTAGGGCGTTGGTCAGCCCAAAAGACATCATAAGGAACTCATAGTGACCATATCTGGTCCTGAATGCAGTCTTCATAATATCAGAGTCCCTGATCTTCAGCTGATGGTAGCCTGAACGAAGATCAATCTTACAAAACACCCTCGCACCCTGCAACTGATAACACAAATCATCAATGCGCGGTAGAGGGTACTTGTTCTTCACTGTTACTTTATTCAATTGCCTATAATCAATACACATTCGCATGGAACCATCTTTCTTTTTAACAAATAACACCGGCGCACCCCACGGGGATACACTAGGGCGGATGAAACCCTTATCCAGAAGTTCCTGAAGTTGCTCTTTCAGTTCTTTCAACTCAGCTGGTGCCATCCGATAAGGAGGAATGGATATGGGCTGAGTGCCTGGCACCAAATCAATGCCAAAATCAATATCCCTGTCCGGCGGCATGCCCGACAGGTCTGAGGGGAAAACATCTGGAAATTCCCTTACAACAGGTACAGAATCAATGCTAGGAGACTCAACTCCCACATCTCCCACGAAGTCTAAGTACGACAAACACCCTTTTTCAACCATTTTCTTAGCCTTTACGAACGAAATGACACGACTAGGGACAAAATCAGTTGAACCCTACCACTCAACCTGAAAAATGCCAGGAATGGCCAACGTAACTATCTTAGCATGACAGTCCAATATAGCATGGTACGGAGATAACCCGTCCATACCCAATATAACATCAAAGTCCACCATCCCCAACAATAGCAAATCTACCTGGGTCTCCAGACCCCTAATAGATATAACAAGGATCTATAGACGTGATCCACAACAATCGTATCACCCACGGGGGTGGATACATGAACAGGTAAATCAAGACTAGCACGAGTCGCACCCAAATTATGTGCAAAATAAGAGGACACGTAAGAATATGTGGACCCTAGATCAAATTGAACAGAGGCATCTCTGTGACAGACATAAATGATACCTGTAATCACTGCATCAGAGGCAACTGCATCACGCCCATCAAGGAGTGCATAGAATCGTTCCTGGCCTCCACCAGATCTCTCCTCGCCTCTGGGGCGACCACGAGAAGACTGACCTCCACCTCTACTAGCCTGAGATGGTGCTGAAGAGGAGGGCTGATCCCTCTGCTGAGTCCTATCCCTACGGAGTCGAGGGCACTGTCTCCTCATGTGGCCAAACTCACCACACTCATAACATGCACCTGGTGCTGGAGAAGGGGACCGAAGGGAACCCCTCGCCGCAGAAGAACCCTGGGCTGAAGAAGTAGGTGCGGCACTCTGGGCTGGGAGGGCTGTAAGGCCCCGTAAAATTTTTGTGCATAAAACCTAGTAGATGTGGTGCCATGGTCCGAATGATGTGTTAGGAATGCGTAGAATTCTTCGCGGCGAGCTTGCTCGCCACGATTCGGACCCTTGGTAGTGATTTAAGTTTCAAAAATGTAGAGAAATAATTTTTTTCCGAAAAAGTGTCAATTATGCGGTCAAGAATGCGACCGCAAATCTGACATGCGGACCGCATTCTTGCTGCAAAACGTTCTAGAGAGTTGCCCAAAATCGTGTTAAAAGTGCGGTCGATACGCGATCGCATGTCAAATCTGCGGTGCACTTTTGCGACCGCAGAATCAACATGCGGTCCGCATAGTGACCGCATTCCTTAACAGAACCTGTGTAAAATTTGGGGCAATTCTGCGGTCACTATGCGGACCGCATGTTGATTCTGCGGTCGCATAGTGCACCGCATAATTGACCCCGGCCCAGAATTTTTGTAACATTTTGACCCGATCTCTTCTTTAATATAACACCTTTCTTCTTCATTTTATCATATCATCTCACCAAAATTAGAGAGAGAAGAGAGGGTTTTTAGAGAGAGAAGTTCTTCATCTTCAAAGATTGTTCCAACTACTTAATTCCAAGGGATCCTAGGGCAAGGATTCAACTTCCCCAATCTTTTCAAGGTAAAAACCCTAAAAAAAAAAAACCTAACTATTTTCTTTGATTTTCAGTTTTAAATTGGGTGAAGAGAGGTTTGCATATAATAGCTTTTGAAAATAGAATTTTTACACTCATGCATGACTATTGAACTTGATTTCTAGTAAAAAGAAGTGAGTAGGAGTAAGAGTCTTCAAGAACAAGGTTGGCAAGAGTAGGATATCTTGGGTAAGCATAAAGTAGGAGGAAAAATCATCACCAGGTATGTATGGCTAATTTTGATCCTTGTGAAATCGCCTATATGTGTGAAGTTTGTTTGTTTCGTGTTAAATTGACAAATTGTGTGAAATTCTTGATGTTGTTGTTGGATATTCAAAGTTTGTTGTCGAGCTATGAGTGATGTAAAATGAGAGTTTAATTTGGCAAAAGAATTGTGAATAATGACTATGATGGCCTATATGGTACCTTGTGGAAAACAAATGAAACACTTGAGAATTGGTTTATTGTGGAAAGAGATGAAACACTTGAATTGTGGAAATATTGTAACATGGTTGTGATATTGAATTGAGAAGAAATTGAGAACATGAACCAATGTGTAAGTTGCTTATTTGAACTTGTTGAAATTGTGTGTAGTACCTTATCTGTTGTTTGAAATTGTTGTGTTTTCAACTGTAAGGCGGGGTCGTGTTGCGCGCCGCAACGTGGTGAAATAAGGTGTGGGTTGGGGTGATAAGGGTGGCCGAGGTAATAAGGGTGGTCAGGGGCAATAAGGATGGAAAGCGATCGAAATCGCTATTGAAAATTGATACAAAAATCAATAATGTGAAATTGTGAAAGGAGACAGCAGGAGAGTTTGCAACCTGTGGGGCACTGATCGCCCCTTTGTTTGACTACTTGTGCTTTACGTGATTGATTGGTTATTGTTAAATTGGTTGATTGTAGAAAGTGCTTTGTGTTGAGAATTATTTGAAATAAGGAAAATGTGGAAACATGGTTGGTTGGCTTAATTAATTGTTGATGTAATTTAATGGCTTGAGTTTACTTGGGACAAAGTTTGTCCATACATACCAGTACAATTTAAGTGTACTGACGTCCCTTTTGCCGGGGGCGCTACATTCGTGTCATAATTGTAGGTGGATCAGTAGCAGGCACTTCAGCTCATCGGCAGTAGTATCCTTCTCCTTCCACTGCCCGTTTTGGTGAGCCCCTTTCTTCCTCGGGGCCTTGTGTGGTTCTTGCCACTTCGGTTTAGAATTCATTTTGGTTTTGTAAGGTATAGCCGGAGCCTTGTTACCAGCAAGTATTGTATTTCCCTTTTTGTATCCTAGAGGCTCCATAGACATGTAAACTGTGGGATTGTGGCCTATGTATATGTATGGGGCGTTGTAAATATAAATTATGAACTTGTTAGTGAATCAACCACATGGTTATGTTTATGCATTATGAAATCAGTCATTATGATTAGTAATATATTTGGTTAATGAGAAACAGTCAACACAGGGGTAACGCGTGGGAATGAAAGGCACCCAGGTCCGCTTGACTGGGGCAACCCGGTCAGGCGCCGGTCATGTCCCTCGATTTGGGGCGTGACAAACTTGGTATCAGAGCCTATGGTTTTTAAAGTGTCCTAGGATGTCTCGGAGCCGTGTCTAGTAGTGCCCTTCTTATAGGTGTGTTGTCGACCACATCATATAAGTAGGGGGCTACACGGGCATTTAGGAATTTACCTACTTCTTTGATAATCTATATCGTGCGGTAAAGTGCAATGTGGAGATATCCGTGTCTAATTTGTGCCTTGTTCCCAAATTTTCAAAATATGTCACCTAAGAAGAAGGCTAGACTCGGCCTTAGGGCCAATGCCGGCCCAAGTGCAGTTGTTAATCATGTACCCGATGCCGTGGGAGAGAATGACCCACCGGTCCCGAATTTGCCTGGCCCATCTGTTCAAAACCCAAGTGTCCCTATTCCGGCCGCGGCAGAGGATGCCACCATTCCTCCCGCCGGTGTTCCTGACTCAGATACAGTTCCCGCTTCGGGCTGCGGTGTCTCTAACGAAGATCTTGGGGAGCCATCCATATGTTAACACGGCTAGTGGCCGCCCAGGCCCGGAGATCCCATGATGCCCCCGCATCCTCCGGCGGACGGGGAGATTCCTTTGGCTCCAGAGTCCACCAGTTCTTGCGGTTGGCCCCTCCGGAATTCTCAGGCACCGATCCAGAGGCTGACCCATAGGAATTCCTTGATGAGATATACAAGACCCTCGGAGTGATGAAGGCTACAGATATAGAGGGGGTAGAGTTGGCCTCTTACAGGCTGAACGGAGCGGCACGTTCATGGTTCGAAATGTGGGAGGATTCCCGTGAGGAAGGGAGCCCTCCGGCCGGATGGGATGAGTTCGTGGATGCATTTATGGACCACTTCTTACCTGCTGAGGCAATGGCAGCCCATGCCACTGAGTTCGAGGTTCTCAAACAGGGCGGTATGAGTGTTTGGGAGTATCACATGGAGTTCGTAAGGTTGTCCAAGTACGCTCCTCATTTAGTGTCGACCATGGATGCCCGGGTTCGACGGTTTGTTCAGGGCCTTAGCCCTTTGGTAGTGAATGAGGCCGCCACAGCCGCTTTGCACTCAGACATGAACTATGGGAGGATTGTGGGATTTTCTCAGGCCACAGAGGCCAGGAAATTGAAGATTCGTGCAGAAAGAGAAAGTAGCAGCAGGGCCCGGTCAATGGGTCGTTCAGGGAGATCACTTCCAGGGAGGGGGTCATCAGGGCCATCCCAGTCATATGCTCAGTCCTCCGCGAGTGCACCGCCATCCATGCACAGTCATCAGCAGGGCAGTTACTCGAGACCTGGTTCAGACAGCAGGAGGTCTCGTCAGTCTGGTCATCCCGGGGTGAGATCCCAGCAGCAGGGGAGACCTACATGCCCCAAGTGTGGGAGATTTCATACAGAAACTTGCTACCTTGACCTTCTAGTGTGTTTCGGGTGTGGGGTGAGAGGTCACATTCAGCGCGACTGCCGTGCACCCCGTCAGGGTATAGGTAGGGGATCTGCTCAGTCATCCGGTTCTTCAGCTGCTACATCATCAGCGCGTACTCCAGCAGCAGCAGGGCGTGGTGCAGCTAGGGGTGGAGCTCAGGGTAGGGGTGGACCTAGCCGATTCTATGCATTGAGTGACCGCCAAAATGCCGAGGCTTCTCCAGATGTTGTTACAGGTATCATGTCTGTTCAGACTATTGATTGCTATGCCCTTATTGATCCAGGGTCCTCCTTGTCTTATGTTACTCCATTCATTGCTTCAAGTTTTGGGATAGAACCCGAACAGCTTCATGAGCCGTTCTCCGTGTCGACTCCTATTGGTGATTCTATTACAGCCTCACGAGTCTATAGGAATTGTGTTGTTACGGTGGGTGGTCGTGATACCACGACCGATCTTATTGAGCTTGGGATGGTAGATTTTGATGTAATTATGGGGATGGATTGGCTCTATTCGTGCTTTGCCAAACTTGACTGTCGAACGAGAGTTATGAGGCTCGAGTTCCCTAACGAGCCGGTTATTGAATGGAGAGGAAATGGTGTAGTGCCAAGGGGTAGGTTTATTTCCTACCTTAAGGCTTCGAAGATGATTAAGAAAGGGTGTATCTATCACCTGGTTCGGGTAACGGACACCACCTCAGAGGTGCCTACCCTCGAGTCCGTGCCAATTGTGAATGAATTTCCTGAAGTGTTTCCAGATGAGCTTCCGGGCATCCCGCCGGATAGGGAGATTGATTTCGGAATTGATGTATTGCCAGATACTCAGCCAATATCCATTCCACCATACAGAATGGCGCCAGCAGAGTTAAGGGAGTTAAAGGAGCAACTGAGGGATTTATTAGAGAAAGGGTTCATACGACCGAGTGTGTCGCCATGGGGTGCTCCGGTTCTCTTTGTCAGAAAGAAGGATGGGTCACTTCGAATGTGTATTGATTATCGGCAACTTAACAAAGTCACCATTAAGAATAAATATCCATTGCCTCGAGTGGATGATCTGTTTGACCAATTGCAGGGAGCGAGGTTCTTCTCAAAGATTGATTTACGGTCCGGGTACCACCAGTTGAAAATCAGGGAGCAGGATATTCCTAAGACCGCCTTCGGAACTCGTTATGGTCACTTCGAGTTTTTGGTCATGTCTTTTGGGCTAACCAATGCCCCAGCAGCTTTCATGGACCTTATGAATCGGGTTTTCAAGCCATTCCTAGATTCCTTTGTGATTGTATTCATTGACGATATTCTCATCTACTCTCGGAGCAGGGGAGATCATGCCGTTCACCTCAGAGCAGCATTGCAGACCCTTCTTCAGGCATCAATTGTATGCCAAGTTCTCAAAATGTGAGTTTTGGTTGGAGTCCGTAGCTTTTCTAGGGCATGTTATTTCCAGTGAGGGAATTATGGTGGATCCTCAGAAGATTGCGGCAGTGAAAGATTGGCCTAGACCCACGACCCCGACAGAGATTCGCAGCTTTTTGGGTCTGGCCGGGTACTATCGGAGGTTTGTAGAGGGATTCTCAACCCTCGCCTCCCCATTGACTAAATTGACGCAGAAAGCAGTTAAGTTCCAGTGGTCCGAAGCATGTGAGAAAAGTTTCCAAGAACTGAAGTCAAGATTGACCTCGGCACCAGTATTGGCCTTGCCAGAAGGCACAGAGGGATTTGTAGTTTATTGTGATGCCTCCAGAGTCGGTTTGGGATGTGTATTGATGCGGCATGGAAAGGTTATAGCTTATGCTTCCAGGCAACTCAAGAACCATGAGAAGAATTATCCGACGCATGATTTGGAACTTGCAGCTGTTGTGTTTGCCTTGAAAATATGGCGACACTATCTTTATGGGGTTCATGTAGATGTGTTTTCGGACCACAAGAGCCTCCAGTATTTGTTCAAGCAGAAAGAGCTGAATCTGAGACAGCGGCGGTGGTTAGAATTACTCAAGGACTATGATATGGACATATTGTACCATCCAGGGAAGGCAAATGTGGTAGCTGACGCTCTTAGTCGGAAATCCATGGGTAGTTTGGCTCATTTGGGTGTGGATCGGAGACCCCTGGCTCGAGAGGTCTACCAATTAGCCAGCTTGGGGGTTCGTATTTCGGCGTCAGACGAGGGGGATATCTTGGTGCATAATGGAGCGGAATCATCATTGGTCGCGGAAATCAAGGAAAAACAGTTCATGGATCCAGCATTGGTTCGGGTGAAGGAAGCAGTCATGAATGACAAGACCTCAGCATTTGTACTCAGCAGCGAAGATGGTGTATTGCGGTGTCAAGATAGGCTATGTGTTCCGGATGTGGACGAGCTTCGGGAAAGAGTGATGGCAGAGGCTCATACTTCTAGGTATTCTGTGCACCCTGGTTCAACGAAAATGTATCACGATCTCAAAGAGGTTTATTGGTGGAACGGTATGAAAAGGGATGTGGCGGGCTTTGTAGCTAAATGTCCGAATTGTCAACAAGTGAAGGCCGAGCATCAACGACCCGGTGGATTAACTCAGCTTATAGAAATACCAAGGTGGAAATGGGAGATGATTAATATGGATTTCGTGGTAGGGTTACCTCGCACTCAGCGTAAGTTCGATTCAATATGGGTGATAGTAGATCGACTCACCAAATCGGCTCACTTCCTGCCTGTCAAGTCCACTGATACTGCGGAGCAATATGCAAGATTGTACATCAAAGAGATAGTAAGGCTTCATGGCACTCCACTTTCTATTATCTCGGATCGCGGGGCTCAGTTCACCGCTAACTTTTGGAAGAAGTTTCAGCAAGGTTTGGGAACTCAGGTGAATCTCAGCACAACTTTCCATCCACAGACCGATGGACAGGCCGAGCGGACCATTCAGACGCTTGAAGATATGTTGCGGGCTTGTGTCTTAGATTTTAAAGGTAATTGGGATGAACACTTGCCACTGATAGAATTTGCTTACAATAACAGCTATCATGCTAGCATTCAGATGGCCCCATTTGAGGCATTGTACGGGAGAAGATGTAGATCGCCAATCGGGTGGTTTGAGGTAGGTGAAGCGGAATTGCTAGGGCCGGATATGGTGTACGAAGCTATGGAAAAGGTCAAGGTTATTCAGGAGAGAATGAAAACAGCACAGAGTCGTCAAAAGTCCTATGCAGACGTTCATCGAAGGGATTTGGAGTTTCAAGTCGATGATTGGGTGTTCTTGAGGGTATCTCCTATGAAGGGAGTCATGCGATTCGGAAAGAAAGGGAAATTGAGTCCTAGGTATGTCGGGCCATATCGGGTCGTTCGAAAGATTGGTCAAGTTGCTTATAGGCTAGAGTTGCCTCCTGAGATGTCATCAGTGCATCCGGTGTTCCATGTGTCCATGTTGAAGAAAGTGATTGGAGATCCATCCACCATCATGCCAATCGAAGCTATAGAGGTTAATGAAAATTTGTCATATGAAGAAATTCCGGTTGCCATTCTTGATAGGCAAGTCCGTAAGTTGAGAAAT
This sequence comes from Nicotiana noctiflora, assembly GCA_032618575.1. NCBI lineage: Eukaryota > Viridiplantae > Streptophyta > Magnoliopsida > Solanales > Solanaceae > Nicotiana > Nicotiana noctiflora. The sequence continues at coordinate 41,354 of JASVEL010001293.1, read as the reverse complement.
AAGGAAGTCGCCTCTGTTAAAGTATTGTGGCGAAGTCAACAAGTTGAGGAGGCCACATGGGAAGCGGAAAAAGAGATGAAGGAAAAGTACCCCCATTTGTTCGATCAAGCCTAGAAGAAATTAGGTGACCCTCCTACTCCTAGTAACTCGTCATCTTGCCTAAGTTGTTTCCCTCTTAGTATTAGTAAAGTCTCCTTTATTTGTAATGAGTTAAATGTGTTGTTACCTTGGGTCACTTGAACCGTTCTTGATAAATGAAAGCCTTATAAAGATTTACGTGTTTAATAAACAACTAATAGTAAGTTTAGATTGGTAATGGTTTGTTAAGTGTACATGGTGTGTTAAAATGGTTAAATAAGGTGAGAATTCATTGAAGTGACTAGTTTATGTGCAATTGTAACAATGTGATAGAATATGCGCATTCGTTGAGGTAAGAAAGTATATACCAGTTGTGAAAGGTGTTGTATTTGTGTATTGTTGTTTGGTAATGTGTTTCGGGGGCCCTCTGACAGGTGGATATGTCCATAATACAAAGGAAACTCCGGCGAAATTTTTCTAAAATATAAGAGTTAGTCAAAATTTTGATAGCTTGCATATCATGTCTTTCAAAACTCATTTATTTCAAAATCCTCATTCGAGGACGAATGATCTTAAGGGGGGAGGATGTAAGGCCCCGTAAAATTTTTGTGCATAAAACCTAGTAGATGTGGTGTCATGGTCCGAATGATGTGTTAGGAAAAGCTCGCCGCGGTTCGGACCCTTGGTAGTGATTTAAGTTTCAAAAATGTAGAGAAATAATTTTTTTCCGAAAAATGTCAAATATGCGGTCAAGAATGCGACCGCAAACCTGACATGCGGACCACATTCTTGCCGCAAAACGTTCCAGAGAGTTGCCCAAAATCGTGTCAAAAGTGCGGTCGATATGCGATCGCATGTCAAATCTGCGGTGCACTTTGCGACCGCAGAATCAACATGCGGTCCGCATAGTGACCGCATTCCTTAACAGAATCTGTATAAAATTTGGGGCAATTCTGCGGTCACTATGCGGACCGCATGTTGATTCTGCGGTCGCATAGTGCACCGCATAATTGACCCCGGCCCGGATTTTTGTAACATTTTGACCCGATCTCTTCTTTAATATAACACCTTTCTTCTTCATTTTATCATATCATCTCACCAAAATTAGAGAGAGAAGAGAGGGTTTTTAGATAGAGAAGTTCTTCATCTTCAAAGATTGTTCCAACTACTTAATTCCAAGGGATCCTAGGGCAAGGATTCAACTTCCCCAATCTTTTCAAGGTAAAAAAAAAAAAAAAAAACCCTAACTATTTTCTTTGATTTTCAGTTTTAAATTGGGTGAAGAGAGGTTTGCATATAATAGCTTTTGAAAATAGAACTTTTACACTCATGCATGACTATTGAACTTGATTTCTAGTAAAAAGAAGTGAGTAGGAGTAAGAGTCTTCAAGAACAAGGTTGGCAAGAGTAGGATATCTTGGGTAAGCATAAAGTAGGAGGAAAAATCATCACCAGGTATGTATGGCTAATTTTGATCCTTGTGAAATCGCCTATATGTGTGAAGTTTGTTTGTTTCGTGTTAAATTGACAAATTGTGTGAAATTCTTGATGTTGTTGTTGGATATTCAAAGTTTGTTGTCGAGCTATGAGTGATGTAAAATGAGAGTTTAATTTGGCAAAAGAATTGTGAATAATGACTATGATGGCCTATATGGTACCTTGTGGAAAACAAATGAAACACTTGAGAATTGGTTTATCGTGGAAAGAGATGAAACACTTGAATTGTGGAAATATTGTAACATGGTTGTGATATTGAATTGAGAAGAAATTGAGAACATGAACCAATGTGTAAGTTGCTTATTTGAACTTGTTGAAATTGTGTGTAGTACCTTATCTGCTGTTTGAAATTGTTGTGTTTTCAACCGTAAGGCGGGGTCGTGTTGCGCGCCGCAACGTGGTGAAATAAGGTGTGGGTTGGGGTGATAAGGGTGGCCGAGGTAATAAGGGTGGTCAGGGGCAATAAGGATGGAAAGCGATCGAAATCGCTATTGAAAATTGATACAAAAATCAATAATGTGAAATTGTGAAAGGAGACAGCGGGAGAGTTTGCAACCTGTGGGGCACTGATTGCCCCTTTGTTTGACTACTTGTGCTTTACGTGATTGATTGGTTATTGTTAAATTGGTTGATTGTAGAAAGTGCTTTGTGTTGAGAATTATTTGAAATAAGGAAAATGTGGAAACATGGTTGGTTGGCTTAATTAATTGTTGATGTAATTTAATGGCTTGAGTTTACTTGGGACAAAGTTTGTCCATACATACCAGTACAATTTAAGTGTACTGACGTCCCTTTTGCCGGGGGCGCTACATTCGTGTCATAATTGTAGGTGGATCCGTAGCAGGCACTTCAGCTCATCGGCAGTAGTATCCTTCTCCTTCCACTGCCCGTTTTGGTGAGCCCCTTTCTTCCTCGGGGCCTTGTGTGGTTCTTGCCACTTCGGTTTAGAATTCATTTTGGTTTTGTAAGGTATAGCCGGAGCCTTGTTACCGACAAGTATTGTATTTCCCTTTTTGTATCCTAGAGGCTCCATAGACATGTAAACTGTGGGATTGTGGCCTATGTATATGTATGGGGCGTTGTAAATATAAATTATGAACTTGTTAGTGAATCAACCACATGGTTATGTTTATGCATTATGAAATCAGTCATTATGATTAGTAATATATTTGGTTAATGAGAAACAGTCAACACAGGGGTAACGCGTGGGAATGAAAGGCACCCAGGTCCGCTTGACTGGGGCAACCTGGTCAGGCGCCGGTCATGTCCCTCGATTTGGGGCGTGACAAGGGCACTAAGTGATGACTGACCCTGCTGAAACCCCTGTCGACCACGACCATAAGAACCTCCGCTTTGCTCAGGGCGGCCTGGATGAGAAGGTCTAGATGAGCGACCTCTGCCCTGTAGGAAATGCCCTCTAGATAGAGCACCACTGAAACTACCAGAACCACGAGGCCTCTTGGTCTCCCGCTCCTCCCTCTCTCAGTGACTATCCGCCTCAATGGAGCGTGCCATGTCTACAACCTGCTCAAAGGATGACGATAGAATCCTCTCTCTGGTCATGAGAATACGGATGGAGTAGTTGAGACCATCAATGAACCTCCTGATCCTCTCCCTGTCAGTAAGGATCATCCATGTGGCATGCCTATCCAACTGTGTGAATCTAAGCTCATATTGGGTCATAGACATGTCGCCCTGAACCAACCACTCGAACTGGCGACGAAGCTCTTCGCGACGAGACTGAGGTACATACTTCTCTAGAAAGAGAGTAGAGAACTGCTGCCATGTGAGAGGTGCTGCTCCTGCAAGCCTACGCCTCTCAAACTCTTCCCACCAATCAAATGCGGGACCAGTGAATTGAAAGGTAGTAAATGAAACTCCGCTGGACTCAAGAATACCAGCCATACGTAGCATCCTCTAACACTGATCCAAGAAACCCTAGGCATCCTCACCCTCAACGCCGCTGAAATAGGGTGGCTGAAGTCTACCAAACCTCTCAAGACGATGCTACTCGTTGTCGGGCATAGCCTGAAGCATATGCTCTGGTGCTGGAGCTGGTGCAGCTGGAGGAATAACTGGTGCAACCACCTGAGCGGGGACCGCCTCTGGCGTCTGAAGTCCCTGAACAACCGGGTCAGGTGTGCGAGCTGCAGGGGTCTGCCGACCACCCCCTGTCTGAGATGTCGCTGCAGTAGCAGTAGCTGAGACTACCTGAGCCAAACCGGAACACACCGATAATATCTGAGCAAGAGTCTCCTGAAGACCAGGAATATCAATAGATACAGTCTGGCCCTGAACTGGGGCTGCTTGGAGCATCAACCACTGGGGGCTGCTCCTGAACTGGTACAACGGGCGGGTCAGCTGGCACTGCCTCAGCTGCCCTACCTCTACCTCTAGCACGACCGCGCCCACGGCCTCTAGCAGGTGGCAATGGAGGTCGTCCACCTCGTCCTGATGCTCGCGTTCTCGCCATCTGCAAGAGAATAGAATATAGAAGTTCAGTTCTCAGAACAATAAGATCGCACGAAAAAGTTCAAGAAAAGTGAAGTGTTTCCTAAAGGTTCGCAGCCTCCCGAGGATAAGTACAGGCTTCCCCGTACCGATCCACAAGACTCTACTAACCGCTCAAGATACGTGAGGCCTAGTAAACCTAGGCTCTGATACCAACTTGTCACGACCCCAATCCGGTCGTGATGGCGCCCAGCATACTACTAGGCCAGCCTGACCAATCAATAACAATAACGGAGCTAGGAGCTCACTTTATCCCATTTGAACATATCAAATCATAAAACAACAGTGATATATATATATCGAAAACGGGGAACCAAGTCCCAAAATATACCAACTCCCATAGACCGAAGGGTCAAGAGTCACGAGCCTCTAAAGAACATAAGTATAATAAGGTCTACAACAATTTCAGTGCGGAAGGAAAAGACAATATGAAATGAAATGACAACTAGAAGGGGAGTCAGGTCCTGCGGACGCTGTAACTAACTAGACTGTCCCACACAACGCCTCTGAGCGGCTACCGAATCAGGTCTGTTGAGAGGTACCTGGATCTGCACACAAGGTGCAGGGAGTAAAATGAGTACTGCCAGACCCAGTGGTAATAAACAAGGGTAAGACAGTGTAGATAAGAAATCCGCAGTAAAGCACAATGTAAAGGTATACCAATACCCTGTAACAGTTCAATACCAGCGGTAGAGAGCCAACAATATTAACAACAAGTACAACAGCTATCAGATGTAGCTAAATGCAATGCAATGCATGAAATGACCGCTATAGCGCGTAGCTCGATCCAATTTGGGTACCCGTGCTCACTGTGGGGGTTCAAACTTCGGAGGGGCTCCTACAGCCCAAGCACAATATTACTACGGCGTGCAGTCCAATCCAACATATATACCGCTGCGGCGCGCAGCCTGATCCACTACCAGTCAGCTAATATGCAAATACAGCCTCACAGGCTCAAAAGTAGTTTTGAAAACTCTTTTATCATTTTTCGATTGGAAAACAGTAATATCAAGTTCCAGAGGTTGGAAATAGAATGATAACAGAAATAGCTACGGACTGGTAGTAAACTAGCATATCAATATCATAGGACAATGATAACGATCCTCGCGGGATCCAATAACTGGATCACAGCCCACAAGTATACTCAACCGTCAAAGAAGGAGGTTCAACGGCTCAAGAGTAGCCAATATCACAGTATAGTATGCAACCATCCGAAAAGGAGGTTCGACGGCTCAAGAATGGCCTAATATCATAACACAATATCAGCAAGTCGGACTAAGCCATAGTCCCTAAATCACAATCGACCCCGCACTCACATGAGAGTACGTGTCTCGCCGCTATACATCGTCACAAAGTGGTATACCGAGGTTTCGAACCCGCTGGTCATCACCTACATCTATTACTCACCTCAATACGGCGCGACGACTACTCCGCGATGCTCTTCCCACGAGAATCAAGCTCCGCACGTGTAGAATCTGATCAAATATAGTAGAAACACAACAAATTAGGTCAATAGGACGACACCCAGTCAAAACAACTCAATTTACACCAAAATTCCCAAAGTTGCCAAAACCCGATTTTCAGTATGCTTCTCGAAAAATTACGAAAGTCACATATTCGGAATCCTCATCTCGATGCGAGTCTAGGCATATAAAATTTACCAAAATCTAACTCCATTTGCCCAGTCAAATCAGTGTTTTTCTTCAATTTTAGGCCTAGGGCTCAAACCCACCTTTAATCTTTCATTTACAGAGAATTAGCCAAGGATTTCAAGTGAAAATGATGTAATTAAGCCACAAAACTTGCCTCCGACGAATCCCTGATGAATTCCCAGCAATTTCCCGTCAATACCTTCTCTTAGAACTCAAAAATGGTGTTTTAGGGTGTGAAACCCGCGACTGGTTATGTTCTAGTTTTAATTTCACTGCCAGCCCAATTTCTTCATTACGTTCGCGATGCCTCTCACGCGTCCGCGATGCTGTGACCAAAATACCCTTCGCGAAATGTACCTGCCCCACGTGTTCGCGATGCACAACTCCGCAGCCGTTCGAGATCCCTTCTACGCGAACGCATCTCCACACCACGCGAATGCGATGCCTTATGAATTCCTTATACGCGAACGCGACCATTACCCACGCGTTCGTGATGCTTCATAGTCTTCCCTATATGTTAACGCGAACCCATCCTCGCGAAAGCGATGCATTACTGAACCTGGCCTACGCGAACGCGGGCCTTGCCCTCGCGAACGCAAAGGCTAAATTACTGCCCAGTGATCTGCAATTTACAGCAGACTTTTCCTTGCTTCAAAATGCCGGATGATGGTCCGGATTCACCCCGAGGCCCCCCGGGACCCCAACGTAAACCACCAACATACTCCAAAACGCGATACAAACTTGTTCCAACCATAAAAACACCATCCTAAACATCAAAATCACCAATTACACACGGATTCAAGCCTAAGTTTCTTCGAAACTTCCGAATCTAACATTCGATCAAAAACCCGACCAAACGACGTCCTAATGACCTGAACTTTTGCGGACATATCCAAAATCACATAACGAAGCTATAGGAATTGTCGGAATTCCATTCCGACCCTCGGATCAAAATCTCACCTACCGTTTGGATTTCGCCAAAATTCAACCTTAGCCAATTCAAGCCTATTTCTACGCCGGACCTCCAAATTCAATTCTGATTGCTCCCCTAAGTCACAAATCACCTCCCGAAACTACCCGAATCACCAGAATCCGATTCCGAGCCCTCTAACTAAATAGTCAACTCCGGGTTGATTTTCCATATTCAAGTTTTCCTCAAAAAGGCTATATGCCTTGTTATCTATTCAATTCACTCCTAACTCACCCGATAAACTCTAACACAGATATAAAAGCATAAAACATATAATTACAACATAACAGGGTGGTAATTCCCGTGATGACGGGCCGGGTCGTCACAGAAAATGACGGATTAATCGATAACATTATTGTAAAAGTAAAAATTTGAGCCCATACAGCAGATGACACATGGCAAGAGGGCATAGTCAGCCACCAGCAAAGCAGAGAAAATCTAAAAGTAAACTTCGAGCTGGATAAACGTAATATAAATAAGGGAGAAATTTAAAAATAGCCAGATTTATAACTGGTCATTCAAAAATAGCCCAAGTTCAGAAGTAATAGATGGAGCAAAAATACTGTTCGAAATCCGGAAAATATGCCTGCATATTATATAGGAGTTCCAGCATAAGTATGTTTGAACTCCTGCATATTATACGGGTGTTCCAAGATAACTATGCAGGAACTCCCTTATAATATGCGGGAGTTCAAGTATAATTATGCTGGAACTCCCGCATGATATACTGGAATTCCAGCAAGTATAAGTGTCCAGTATAATATACTGCAGTTTTGAGAACCGGTGCTCTAGTCTCCTGTATATTATACAGGAGCTAGCAAAGTATATCATCCAGCATAATATGCTTGTGTTCGTACACAAATGCACCAAACTCCTGTATATTATATGGGATAGGTCTCTGTTGCAGCAAAATAGTGACTATTTTTTATTGACTTGGTAAACGCTGGTTGTTTTTGATTGACCAGTGCAAAAACTGGTTATACCGTGCTATTATGACTATAAATAAATATCCCTAAATCAATATTGTAACAAGGGCTGGTCGTTTCATGAGTTACCACTCTGCTTTTTCCGTCTCTGCATTCGTTTGTGTTCTTCAGTAGTGTTTTATTGTATCATGTTGGTAGATTTTGGTCCGGAGTGATATTGGAGTGTAATGAGGCACTTAGCATCCTATTTAGAAGCTTAAATTAGAAGAGTCAACCGGATATTGATTTATGTATAGACGGCCTCGGAATGAAATTTTGAGAGTTGGAGTAGCTTTGTAGGGTCAATTTGAGAATATTCGGACAAGGTTTGATTGGTTTCAGAGTCATTTGTAGAATTTGTGTGTTTGGAGTTCTTAGGCTTGAATATGAGATTTGATTCGATGGTTGGTGTTATGTTGAGTGATTCATAGATTCGACTAAATTTGAATGATGATATGGGATGGGTTGATATGTTTGGTTGAGGTCCCAAGGGCCTCGGATGTGTTTCGGGTAGTTATTGGAGGAGATTAGTTGTTGAAATAGGCGCTACGTTACCAGTGTTTCTAGGAAGTTCTTTGAAATTGAGAACGCGGACCGCGCCAAAAATTTGTGGTCAGCGATGTGTCTTTGCAAAAGCAGCAGAATTATGCGCTCAGTGGGGGAGGCTGGCGCAGACAGCAGAATTAGAGGTGCGACTATAGGATTCGACGAAATATCTGCGGATGGCCATTGTGTTTGCCCGGCCAGTGAATTTGGGATACGGAAGGTGCACTATAAATACGATATTTAGGTTTAATTTTCATATCTTGACCTATATAGTTTGGGCTTTGACAATGATTTAATGAATTTTCAAGAAAATCATCGGGGATTCTAAAACAATTTTGGCTAAAATATATGATTATAATGTTGGATTTATCATCTGAGTAGAGATTTGGGATGAAAATTTGGAAAAATTTGTTGAACTTCATAAAATGAACTTTTAAGATTTGAAAGTCGATTCGAAGTTGGAACTGAGTGAAACTAGTATGGTAAGTCTCGTAATTGAATGGGTTGACAAATTTTGTGACGTTGGTCAAATTTTGAGACATGGTCGGGCTCATCTTTTGAGTTGAATTTGACCTTTTCTCTTATGCTTAGAATTTTCTTATGGAATTGATTCTTTTAGCTCGTGTTGATTCTATCGAATTATTTGTCGCTATATTCGGAGCATCCAGAGTTCGATTTGATGGGGCAAAGGCATCGGGAAGTAGGATGTTGGCTTGGTTGAGGTAACTAACACTTTCAAATTTGGTTTTGAGGGTTCGAAACTCTAAACTATGTGTTATATGATAGTATTGAGGTGATACACATTCCAAGTGACGGGCGTGTGGACGTGCACCGTTAAAATTATGACCTGGTTCATTCCAAGGCACCGATTAGTAATTCTATCTTGTTGATATCTGTGTTTCTTCATGTGATGAAGTAAATGGGTTGTAAATCATACTAGTTATCATGTTAGGACTTTACGTCGATACTTTTAGGACCCCTAGTGGGCATTTCTTGTTATTATCTCACTGATTTCATTAATATTCTGTACTGAGTCATGTTCATGTAATTCATATCACATCTCATTCTCAGCTGTTATTTATTTGCACATCATATTATTGTTTCGGGCTAGTTTTCATAGCATTGTAATCCCGTGGGAGAGATTGGAAAGTGATGACTAAGTGAGGACAAGAGACTAATTATGAGTGACAGTTATGGGTCAGACTGCATGCCGCATCAGATTATTGATATATGTCTTCATTGGCTTGTGATAGCGCTTGGGCTGAAGGAGCCCCTCCGGAGTCTGTAACACACCACTAGTGAACGTAGTTGATTATATTCAGGATGGATCTTCCCTTGGTATGGGGATGAATCTTCTCCATGAGACTGGAATTGCTTGTTCCTCGGTACTGGAGACTGATGGTCTATGATTAGTATATATTCCGAAATGGATCTTCTATGGGCCTTGTGAGCCATATACAGTACAAAGTGGTTGTGAGGTTGTTGTTGTTATTATTATTATTATTATTATTATTATTATTATTATTATTATTATTATTATTATTATTATTATTATTATTATTATTATTATTATTATTATTATTATTATTATTATTATTATTATTATTATTATTATTATTATCACGGGAATTGACCTTCTTCACAGGCTGGATTGGCCTTCTTCAATACTGAGTGACTGCTGTAAGATATGTATATATTTCGAGATGGATCTTCCCTGGGCCGTATGAGCCATATACAGTACTGAGTGGACGAGCATTTGTGATTGTGGGTACTTGAGGCACTCAGCATGGTGCATTTCATAGAGCATGTGCATTTTGCATGTAGATGTAGCAGAGTTACACTTCTTTACCTTGTTCATACCTATTCTATTTTACTGTTAGAGCTGTTTATTTAACTGGAAATGTACCTACATTTCTTTATGTTATTTATGTTATCTTTGATAAGGTTGAATTCGTCACTACCTATCAGTCCAAAGGTTGGACTTGTTACTTACTGAGGTTGTGTACTCACATTATCCCCTGCACCTTGTGTGCAGATCTAGGTACTTTTGATCCCGGTAGTAGTTACTGATTGAGGTTGCAGACTTGGAAGGTTGTTGAGGTATCTGTATGGCGTTTGCAGATCTTGATCCTCCTTCTTTATTGCAGTTGTATTTCAGTTGTTTCTCAGTAAAATATAAAATTAAAATTAACAAAAAATATAAAAAGAAATTTGAGGGAGTTTGCGGGGGGGAAGGTGGTGGGATTTGGGGGGGAGAGGGGTGCAGAAAAAACAAAAAAATGTAATAATAGGTTCGTTTTTCTTTTCCCTTATTGTTTCAACATTTTAAGTGATCTCGTGTATTCTTTATTAAATGCTTTATTTGTATCCATGGTCTTTTGATTTGCACATTTGATATTTGGAGGGTTAAATTAAACGGAAAAGGGCCTGATATATCCCTCAACTATTATATATTGTTCAATCTCGTCCCACATTATACTTTCCGTCCATTTAAGCCCTTACCGTCCAACAAAGTTTCATATTAGCCCTTATTTTAACGATTGTGCCATGTGGCACCATCTTAGGAGACTAAGACCCACTACCCTAAATACACCTGACCCGCCCCAATTCCCATGCCCCGCCCGCCCATACCCAAAACATAACAACTAAGTAAAACAGTAAAAGCACAAACAAAACACCAAAATTGTAGGGATTTTTCATCCATAACTCAAAAACCACTGTAAAAACACAATCAAAATTCTAGGGCTTCTTTGGAAAGTGCTGTACAATGTCGGAAAATAGTTGTTAGTCGAAGAGGATATGCCGATGTGGGGAAGTTGCTAATCACTTTACTTCAAAAACTCTCTTGAACCCCGGAAGAAGATTTTACAAATGTCCTAAACCTGAGGTAGTTTTTATTTCTCTATTTCGATTTATTTCTGTATTTCGATTTACAAATATCCTAAAACTCTCTATTTTGAATTTTTTTTCTTGTGGTTTGTGTAGAGTGAAGGATGTGGGTTTTGGGAATGGCATGATAAAGAGTATCCCGATGCTACTTTAATTGCAATTAACAATGTAAGACTAGAAGCTGCAAATCGCGAGATTAAGATGTTGAATGTTTCGTTGGAAGCTCTTAAGGTTGAAAGAGGCCGGATGACTGAAAAGATTGAACTCATAGATATGAAGAATTTTGAAGTTAAAAAAAATATGGAATTGGATGCAAAAGTGGTGAAGTTGACGATGATCATCACAATTTTATGCTCGCTAATAGTTGGATTTGCATTCTCCTATATAATGAAGTGAAATTATGTTGAAAGTAGTTTGTAGAAGGGGAATGTTGTATTTACAGTCGAATATTGGAATGTTGAACTTGTTGGGAGTTTCTATTAGATGTTTAATGTATGGATTTTGTATTGTAATGACATTGTTAACTTAATGAAATGTTAAACTTGTTTATGATAATTCTGAAACTATTGGGCAGTAGGACTGCAGTAATTACTGGAATGAATATTGTAATGTTGTTAACTACTTATACATAGCACATCATGACTAGTAAAAAACATGTAAAATTGGGCAGCAGTACAGCAGTGACAAGGATAAAAAACTGTTACAACAAGGTCAAAAAAATTGCAGCAGTATAATGCAAAAAACCTGCTTAAGGGACAGCATTAACAAGGCCAAAAACCTGGGAAGCAACAAGGCCAAAATAACTGGACAGTAGGAAAAAAAAGGCAGTAACATTAACAAAAACTGGCCAATAACACTAACAAAAACTGGGCAGTAGCAATAATTCAAGTCATAATTCTGCCTATTACATCAAGTTGGACAATTGGATGCCATAGCTATAACTTCAAAAACTAACACAACTTTAGTAATAACAAGGTATCCAACTCCAAATGCCAACAAAAATAAACAAAGTGTTTAAGTTTCACTTTAGCTACAAACTAACAAATCAAGTCCTAATTAGACTATCAAGGCCCCTTTCTTGTCTTCAACTTTTCAATTTTTTGTCTTGTTTACATCTCCAATTGATTCCCTGTGATTGTTGCCTTTCCATTCCATGTCAAGTTTACTGGGGAGTATGGAAGATCAACAGTTTCACTTAACTTGTGTTATCTCCTGTAAACTTGATTGTCCTTGTCCCAGTGTTCGCACCAACCTTCTGTCTTTCCATAAGTCTAGTTTGTGATTCTGATATAACACTAGGCCTTAATGCAGGTTCAGGTCCATCATCAAATTCAGGAAAAGCATCTAATGTTGGAGTAGGCATAAAGGTAAATGTCTGACTGCTTCCAATGCATTCACTTGTTTGGGACACTTGGGGTGCTGATAAATTGATATCTGCCAATACCTCATCATCATCAGTGGCTTCATTAATCAAAGTCCTTTGTCTTTTGGCTGGCTTCTTAGCCCTAGATGTATGCCTATCATTTGATGGTTGCTTGTTCTTCTTCATTGGCTATTTAATATAAAAAAGAAATAGTTAAGTATAGTAAAAAAGAAGTAGCTGGAGCAGATTATGTATAATAGCTAAATATTGGGTCTATACCTTTTTACATCCCCTTGCATTATGGTTTGCCTCTCCACAATTGCCACAAGTCATAATTCTGCCTTTTCTGGATTGACTCCACTCTCCTTGTCTCTTGATTGCCTCATACTTCTGTCTATCTCTTTTGACTTTAGGCCTGCCAGCTTGTTTCACTAGTTCTGGAGGTTCCATGGCTTGAGATGGATCTAGTTTCCAAAATTTCTCACCAGGTACAGGTTGTATTTTATGCTTGTAAGTAAGTAAAAATGCTTTTTTGCTGTACCACCAGCGCATCTCCTTCAAAGTGTCTTCCTTTAAATACAAGCATGATCTTATTGCAGGAGGACATGGGATTCCTGAAAGATCCCATCCTCTACATGTGCATTTTTCCCCTGTAAATTGACAATGAATTTGTCAACCCCTTCTACTATTTCAAATCCATCATCACCATTGAAATCTCAATGGACTGAGCTATATTCAGATAGTCAGTATAAAGCTTCATGCTTTGAGGACTGTAGTTTGTCTTCCAAGATCTCACCTCATCTTCATGTTTTCTCAATTGATTCATTACTTTGACTCTTATATCTTCCAACATCTTGATGATGGGCTTGTATCTAGCTTCTAGTATCCAAGAATTGAAAGATTCTGTAAAATTGTTATCTACACCTTGATTTTTACAGACAGTGTCAAAGTATGCCCTACACCAACTTTGGGGTGGGTACTTTAACAGGTCTGTAACAACTACTTCCTTCAACTGTCCCAACTTGCTCAGCTGATCCTTGAAGTCTTCTTCATAAGTGGCCCAAGCACTCCACCAAAGTAACTTCTTCATTTCAAGACCTCTATACTCTTTGCACCAGTTTGACTCTATATGTCTCACACAGAACCTATGCTTTGCTTTAGGAAGTACTGCCTTTATGGCCTCCATTAATCCCTGTACATGTAAAAAACTGTCAAGAGTTTTGAAGAAAAAAAGGGTAAAGAAACAATATAGAAAAGAGTAAAAAACAGTAAAGAATTTTGAAGAAAAAAGAGAGTAAACAAACAGTAAAGAACTGGGCAGAGACAATAAAGAGTTTTGAAGAAAAAAAGAGTACAGAAACAGTAAAGAATTGGCATACCTTTTGCATATCCGACATAAATATGACTCCATTTACCATATTCAAGTCCAATGAATTGTAAAGAAGCTCCAGAAACCAAGTCCAACTTCTTTTTCTTTCCCTATAAACTACAGCCCAAGCAAGTGGATAAAAGTGACTCGTGTTATCTTGCCCAACTACAACTAGTAGTTGTCATTTAGCCTTCCCTTTAAGAATGTACCATCAAGCCCAATAAATGGTCTCAAGCCCTCTTTGTACCCCATCTTCAATGCATGAAACAAATGTACATCCTAAGGAATTTTCTTTTGCCTTGCAACAATGCTTATTTAGATAGATTAATAACCACATCACTCCCAGGATTACTGTCCCTCAAATCATTGGCATATGCTTCAAGCTTGTTATATTCATCAGTGAAACTACCTTCCAACTTCTCCAATATCATTCTTTTTGCCCTTTTAACCTTAGATTTACTAGCATTAAGTTGAAATGAATTCTTCAGGTCTGACCTCATTTCTTTCACCTTATACTTAGGGTTGTCTTGCAACTTCTTCTTGAAGTAGTAAGCTATAGTGCTATATTTAACCCTACTTTTCTCAAAAGCAGGATTACAGTCATGTATTGGATTGAGTATCTTCACTCTACACCCCTCATTACCCTTTTCAATGGAAATAAGACATTTAAATGGGCAGCCATGTACACACTTATACCTCACTTTAATTTTGTCACTTTTCAGCAGCTTTAATTTCTTTTGATTAACCAATGAATAAAGATTCATGAACTTTCTAGCTTCAGCAATGTCCTTAAAAGATATGCCTTTATAAATCTCTTTGTATTCATTAAGGTTTGCATTAGGATGCACATTTCTTTGAGCCTAAAATTGTTCTAACTCTTCAGAATCATAGGCCAGGCCATCAGAACCTGCCTGATCCTCATCTTCATCTTCTCCATCACTACTACTATCACCAGTACCAACTAATACTTGAGATATATAAGCCTCAGTATGGTTTACAATGTTTGGGACGCAAACACTTTCTTCACACTCATCTACAGCATAGACATTTAGTACCTTAAATTCATCACAAACAAGGGCCAGTAACTTACTAATTCCTATATCTCTTTCAACTTCATAAAACTTACAAGATGGGCCAGCAATTATTAATTGTTGTTCCCCTATATACCCTAACAGAAGAATGTATTCATCTACTATATCTTTAAAGGATAAAAGGTCAGAATCCTTATCTTTCCAGATGTGGACCAACTTTTTTGAATAGAGTAGGTGTGGCTCTTGAATCCAGTCACCCCCATATTTGAAAACTAGGTCAACAAGAACCATCTACAAAACATAAATAAGACAATGTAAAAAACTTTATACAAAATGGACCCCACTTAATAAAGAAATAAGAAATGAAACAATAACGAATGGGAAAAATTCAGTAAAGAAAGCATAACATTGGGAACATTATAATAAAGAATGCATATCTACCACTTTCCAATGTACTTAATCACATGCATAAGGGATATTTGAACCACATCCGACCATACATGGGCAAAAAGACACAACTCAAAGAAATAATATACCATCAGAAATTAGAAATTAAAGGACCACCTCAAAAGATGTACATGCACGACAAAATAACATTAAATCGACAAACTATATAGTAGAAAGCATGTATAATAACATTCTGATATGCACATTTACCATGGAAAAAACACTAGCTCGAAACATCAGGTAGAAATCGAACATTCTTCAACAAAATTCGAAGAAACACAACTTTACTTAGCTGAATCATGAAATTTTGTGAGAAATAACTCACCTTTTTCAGTCTCAGATCCGCAACTTTGTCACTGATGAAAACCCTAGATGGAACCCATCCCGTTCGTCGTTCCTTTTTCTCACTTTTTTATCTTTTGTTTATGTGTTTTTTACTGTCATTTAGTATTTTTACTTAGTTGTTATATTTTGGGTATGGGCGGGCGGGGCAGGGGAATTGGGGCAGGTCAGGTGTATTTAGGGTAGTGGGTCTTAGTCTCCTCAGATGGTGTCACGTGGCACAGCCGTTAAAATAAGGGCTAATATGAAACTTTGTTGTACGGTAAGGACTTAAATGGACGGAAAGTATAACGGGAACGAGATTGAACAATATATAATAGTAAAGGGGCATATCAGGCCCTTTTCCGTAAATTAAAATATGCAAATGATAAGAAGTCTGTTCAGTTTGATTAAGTTTAGAATTAATTGCTAATGGCCATATGACTTGTCTTGAATTTGCTTTGGGTCTCGAATGGACAGCCCTTCTGTTTTTGATATTTAGTTGCTTGATTTTTATTCAATTAATAACATCTCTGTTATTCCATTAATTATAAATCATTATTAAAAAATGAAAGAAGTTCGTTCGATTAATCATTTCGTCAGTAATCATGTCCATAAAGGATTCTATAATTCTTGGACATTCCCATATAGTCTTAAACTTTAGCAAATGAATAACTCCTGAACATTGTAGCTTGTTTTAGGCATGATAAATAATAAATTATTGTGACTATTAATACAGTGCCGTATCATAATCGTGATACGTAAATCCCAATTTGAGTGTGTGTTTCACGTGAGTCAATTATAATTTTAAATAATAATAAAAATTAACGTGTTTTATATTGCGAGTGCGTTTCACGTGATGTGATTCACAATTTTTACAAAAACAAACGAGTGTGCGACATCGCGATTTGTTCAAACAAATTCCACAAGTATTAAAAGCGGTTAGTAGATAAAAATGAACAATAGGTTTAAAATATGTATTAAATAATTAGGCCAATTATTAATAGTTGAGTGACTGTGCTAAAACTAAGAAACTCGGGAGTGTCTCACACCTCCTCTCGGGTTAATAAAATTGCTTATCCGGTTTTCTATGTTCGCAGACCTTAAAACAGAGTCAAATTTCCTTGATTTGAGATTTTAAATAAATCGGTGACATGGGACACCATAAATTATCCCAAGTTGCGACTCTGAAATTTTAAAAAATTATTATTTTTCGATTATGTCACTTTTAATTGAAAAAACTCTATGTCCCCTCAGAAAAAGTAGGTGTGACACGCTCCAACGTGTATACAATGATAATGTTGAACTGTAACCAAAGGTATAAAGGTAAATGAATGTTTTTGTAAATATTTTGACACTAATTCATAATCATGTGAATTTTCATAGGAGGCTTTCCCACCATGCCCATGACCCCTTGACGCGCCAATGGCGTCGTGGCAAGCCTCTCAATGCCTATCAATCATGGAAGTTCTTGTAGTTTTGACCACGCCAAGTAACAAGCGCGCATATGCCTAGCTATGTCACCCCCTGGATAGCCCTCGCCAGTGCCTAGCCGTAGGCAACTGCCAATTATGCCGCGTGTAGACTCTGATGCTAAGGACAAAGTTGCTGCCGACGAACCTGCTTATTATACCTTGTAGGAATTTAAGTCCTCTTTATGGTAAATATAGAGTAGTTTTACTTCTTGTATTTCGATTATATCTGTGAGCACGTGATTTTTGCCCTATAAGAGAAATACTCCCAAAAATTCAAAATAAAACAAGTTTAGTTTGATTGCAATTGTTGTGATTTTTGTGTTATTTTTCTTGAATTATTTGCATTTATCTGTGCATATTTATTTGTTTATATAAATAAAAATACAAAAATATGTTGCATTTGTATATGAAATTCAAGTTTACACTTAGGAATAATTAAGTTTATTTTACAAAAAAATATATAATCACAAAATATGTATTTTTTGCATTTTTAGCATTTAATATCCAATTTGTGCGATTTTATTTTAATCAACATTTAATTTTGTGTGATAATTATTATTAGGAGTTAATTAGTATTTTAAGATAATTCTGGTTTTATAATTTAGTCTTAATATTTTTTTTATTATTTCATAATAAATAATTTTTTTTTATATACACAAGACAAATTCGGAATTGGACCTCTTCTTAAATTTTAAACCAAGGCCCAAACATATTCTACCCAACCCAAAACATCATGACCCATAACCCAAACCCATAACCCATTTCTTATTCTTACTATTCAAGACACAAACCCTAAACCTAAAACCGTAAAACACACAAAAGCCTCCACTACACTATTCTTTCTTCTTCTTCTTCACCATACTAACCCAACACACCACCGCCGCTGTCATCTTCATCTCATAGCCGCCACATACCCTCTTCTCTTCATTCATTCAACAATCAACAATATTCATATCACTATTATTTGTATAATACATTTTAGCCTAAATTCCTAACACCCACTTCTTCCCATATCCTTATCAAGAAATACAAAAGGCAAAGCAAATACAACAACAACCCCCACCCTGCTGTCCCGACGAAACCAGCCCCCTTCCTGTTTTTATTTTATTTTATTTTATTTTTCTTTCTTTCTTCTTTTATTTCTTCATTTATATACACCTCTTTTTTCGGCTTTAACGTTTATTACATCCTGTGAGCACGTGATTTTTGCCTTACATGATAATTACTCCCAAAAATTCAAAATAAAATAGTTTTGTGTTATTTGGAATATTTGTGGATTTTGTGTTATTTTTATTTATCTGTGCGTGTTTATTTATTTAAAATTAATAAAAAATATACAAAAATATATGTCGCGCGCGCGCATTTCGGAGTTCAATTGTGCGTTTAGGAATTAACTAAGCCGTGTTTAATTTTAAAGAAAAGAAAATTGCAAAAAATACGTATTTATTGCCTTTGTGTCATTTAATGTACAATTGTGTGATTTGGTATTTAATTATGTATGTTAATTGTTAGTAAAAAAAGATTAATGTGTTACAAGTTAATCCGATTATATATATATATATATATATATATATATATATATATATATATATAATACAATATAAGGTCTAGTTTTAGGAAATAAAGAGATAGGGAAATCAGATTTGGGCCAAACCACCTCCCAGCCCAAACGAACCCTCCTGAAAACCGGCCCAATACCCGTTACCCATCCAACTGACCCGATCTGCCCAATCCCAAATGACCCCGTTTAAATTGAAGGTTCGATCTGAGCCGTTGGATTCTCATGATCCAACGGCTGAGATTAAACAATCATTTAATTACACACAAAAAAAACCAAAGACCCGTTTACACCCATACCAAACAAACCTTTCGCTTACCTATGTCTGCAGAGGCGAAATCCGGCCACCACCCGCTGCCGCGTTCCGCCGTGCCGGAAATCGTCTCCGCCGGTGGCAGTGGTCCAAACACCACCATTGTTTCACCATACAACCTCCAAGATCCCCTCATCCTAACCCCGAGCATGGTTCATCTCGAATCACAACATAGCTCCTCGAATCTTCAATCGAAGATTCGAGTTAACACAGATTTATGCCAATCGACCCAAAACTGATGATACGCCCTCAATAGACCTCCCTCACACCATAACCACGCTTGGTTTGGTTCAAATCCAACTAGACGCCCAAAAATCCCAAACGGCCGCATGAACCCTAAAATCCAAAATTAGGGTCTTTTTCTAAATTTAACGGAAATTGAGGTTTAATAGACCTTAATTGGGGTGTTTTCACTTGAAAACATCTCAATTAAGGTCCGTTCGACTCAATGATTCAAGTTCAAGTTCAAGTGGTTCAAATTCTGTTTGGTTCCGATTTCTTCTTCTTAAGGTATTGTTTCTTCTTCTTTTTGTTTTATTTATTGTTATACTGGTTGTGTAGTATTAGTGTTTGTGTTTGCTTCTTCTCAAAAGACCCTTTATTTGGTCAATTCATTCTTGTTATTGTCTATCCGATTGATTGTTTGTTAATTGTAATGGCTTTGTACGATTAATCAACTTAAGGTCGTCAATTAGTTAATTCGGATAAAAACGACTTCTTGAAATCTGTCCGTTAAAGCTATAATCTATTAAATTCGTAAGTCGATCAGTTGTTATCGATCATATATATTATGGTCGAATAAAAAATGTCGTTGTTTAAATTCGCGAGTTTTGTTGTTTGAAAGCCCGGGCAGTGGGTTATCATTGTTTTGAATTGTACTGAGTTGGCGATTTGTTGATTTGTGTTGTTGATTGATATTGATGCTGTTAGCTACTGAATTGGATATAGCTATTTCAGTTTTTCTTTAGAATTTGAAAGCCAACAACTAATTGTCTAAAGGGTGCATTGCACATGGGAACCATTTCACTGGTTTTGAGTAGAAAACATGCTGCCAATACACTTTTAAATTAAAAAATGGAATTAGACACCAGGTAATGGGTTGGGTGTCGCGACCCCAAATCCGGTCGTAATGGCGCCCAGCACACTGCTAGGCCAGCCCGACCAATCAACTACAATCATAGAGCTATGGGCTCGCCTTATCCCATTTAAGCATATAAATTATAAAATAACAGTGATGTATATATCGAAACAGGGGAACCAAGTCCCAACGCATACCAACTCCCATAGACCGAAGGGTCAAGAGTCATGAGCCTCTACAGAGTATACAAAGTGTAAATAGTGAATATAACCGTGCACAAGTGTGGGATGATCAGAACAAAAATACAGACAAACTGGAGAATCAGGTCCTGCGAACGTTGGCAGCTACCTCGACTATCCAAAAGCACTCCCGAGCCGCAATAGAATCAGCTCCACTTTGATGTACCTGGATCTGCACACAAGGTGCAGGGAGTCGGGTGTGAGTACTTCCAACTCAGCAGTAATAAAAGTAAATAATGCCGAAGGGAAGAAAACCACGATAGGCACTATCTCATGCTACACAATACAGAACTATCTTTTTATTCCTTTCTAGCATATGTGAGTAGATTATTTAGAAATCTAAATTTTTAGCTACTTTCTTTCATGATAATATACCAATACCTGGATACAATCTCAAGTAGTGCAAGTCCGCACTCAAATCAGCCCCTCGGGCTCAACACTCCTTATCAATTTACACCAGGAGATCCGGTCAATAAGGCAACTAATGCATGTGTGCCAGTAATGTATGAGTGCTAAATGTTATGCCACGTAGTACACGTAAACCAATAAATGCAATGCAATGCATGATATGACCACTACGGCGCGTAGCCCGATCCAATTTGGGTACCCGTGCTCACTACGGGGGTTCAGACTCCGAAGGGGCTCCTACAGCCCAAGCACAATATCACTGCGGCGTGCAGTCCGATCCAACATATGTACCGCTGCGGCGCGCAGCCCGATCCACTACCAGTCAGCATATGCTCACATAAATTGTCATGCCCTAACATATGGCCCTCAGCCCCAATCAGTCTAACAAATAATCAAGAAAGCCCTACAGGCAACAATATCATATTAGCTCACAGCTAAAATAATGTTATTAAGACCTTATTCAAGTTTTTCATAATCTTATAAAAATGCTGAATAGCAAAAATACCATTTAAAACCTTAAATTTAGAATAAAATATGCACAGTTTATCAAGACAATGATACCAATCCGTGAGGGATTCAAATAATCGGCACGAAGCCCAAACATGATAATTAGTCCAATTCATTTCAACAATTAGGTGTTATTATTTATTACGCGGGACGGACCAAGTCACGATCCCCAATGGTGCTCTACCCCACGCCCGTTATCGGGCGTGCAAGTCACTTCAACATAGCACTAAGATGTGCAAGTCCGGGGTTTACTAACCCTCAGGACATCATTTACAAGAATTACCTACCTCGAACCGATGAAAGCTCATGCCCGCGATGCCTTAGCTCCTCGAACCGGCATCCACGCACGTCAAAACTAGGAGAAATCAGCACAAATATATCAAAATAGGCTAATGGAACATAACCCAATCGAAAGAACTCGAAAAATATCAAAAATCATAAAATTTGCAAAACCCGAGCCCCGGGCCCACATATCGAAAAATTTCGAAACTCATATTTCCAGAACCCTCGTCTCGCCACGAGCCCATACATATAAAATTTACCAAAATCGGAGTGCGATTGGCCTTTCAAAACCCAAATTTTTGTTTTCAATATCTAGGCCACAATCCTTCACAATTTCTACCCAAATTCATGAAGATTGATGTTAATTCTACCATAAAATGATGTTTTTGAGTAAAAAAACTTACCTCCGATGAATACCCGATAATTTCCCAGCGTTTTCCCCTGATTTCTTCTCTCTAGGGCTCAAAAATGGTGTTTTGGGGTGTGAAACCCGCGAGCCCTCTGTTCTGCAATTAAACTCACTGTCTGGGAATTTAACTCTACGCGTTCGCGACGTTTCTCACGCGAAGGCGATGGCCTGTTCGATTACTTCATCGCGAACGTGACGCCCTATCACGCGTCCGCGAAGTTCAATTCTCCCAGCCGCCGGATTTCTTCTACGCGAACGCATCTATCCTTCACGCGAACGCGAAGCTTCGTCCAACCTTGCCTACGCGAACGCGACAGCCTGATCGCGAACGCGATGTCTTAGCTAGCCCTGCCTTCGCGAACGCGACTTGGGCCACGCGAACGCGAAGGCTTAATGCCTGCTGCACCAACCTGCAATTTACAGCAGACCTTTCCAAGTTCAAAATGCCCGATTGATGGTCCGAAATCCTCCCGAGGCCCCCGGGACCCCAACAAAAACCACCAACATACTCCAAAACACGATACGAACTTGTTCCAATCATAAAAACGCCATCCTAAACATCAAAATCACCAATTACACATGGATTCAAGCCTAAGTTTCTTCAAAATTTCCGAATTGCTCATTCAATCAAAAACCCGACCAAACGAGTCATCACTTATTTAATTAATCATTTCGAGCTTCTGAGGCATTGAAAACCTCATTCTATGTTGCCTCGATTTGCGTGCACAGTCCGGGCACAAAGCCGAAAAATATTTATGTTGAAATATGTGAAATATGTGAAAAAGTAGAAGAATTTTGATATTAATATTGATATGGTTGACTTTGGTCAACATTTTTGGTATACGGACCCGGATCCGTGATTTGACTATTTCAGAAAATCCGTAGAAAAATATGGAGCTTGGGCATATGTCCGGAATTGAAATTCCGAGGTCTAGAACCCCGGTAAAAGAATTTTTCTGTTAAATTGTTTTCCGAAAATGTTTAAGGAAAATGAAACTGAATTTTGATTAAAAAGTACTGGTATCGGGCTCGTATTTTGGTTCCGACGCCCGGTACAGGTCATATATATTGGTTAAGCGCTTCCTGTAAAGTTTGGTTGAAAACGGACGTCGTTTGACGTGTTTCGGCCTTAAATTGGAAATTTTGGAAATTATGAAATTTTAGAGAATTCTTGAGTTTTAAGGCTAAATTCCTTGATAATGATGTTATTTTGGTGATTTGATCGCGCGAGCAAGTTCGTATGATGTTTTTGAGTTAGTATACATATTTGGTTTGGAGCCCCGAGGGCTCGGGAGTGTTTCGGAGGTGGTTCGGGGTGTTTTCGGATTTGAAAAACACAACAGAAATTCTGCTGTTTCTGCAGGGGATTTTGTTCTATGCGATCGCATAGGTGTAGCTGCGATCGCATAGAGCAAAGATTAGAGGTCACAAATTCCTTCTGTGCGATCGCAATAGATACCATGCGATCGCATAGCTTCCACTTTTCCTCCTATGCCATCGCATACTGTCCTTCGCGATCGCATAGAGTAAGACTGAGGCCCAGAATTTCCTTCTATGTGATCGCGTACCATTCCCTGCGATCGCATAGAGTAATTTCAGTTCATTCATTTCCTTCTATGCGATCGCATAAGACCTCCGCGATCGCATAGAGTAATTTTGTTGTCCCCATTTTCCTTCTATGCGATCGCATCACAGGCCCTGCGATCGCATAGAGTAAATTTTCGCCCAGTGAATTTAAGACAAAAACAGAACAGAAACGGGATAAAAATCCCATTTCTGTTCAACTCTTTTCTCCACAGCATTTTAGGCGATTTTGAGGCATTTCTTCATCAAAGTTCATTGGGTAAGTATTGTTAACTCATTTTCTTCATTTTTCATCAACATCAATCAAATCCTTAGGCTTAAACATGTATAAATTGGTTGAAAATTTGAGAAATGGGTATAGTTAGGGCTTTCAAAGAAATTGCGATTTAGACCTCGTTTTGGAGTCGAACTTAAGAACAAATTTTATATTTGAACTCATGGAAGATTGGGTGAAATTAATTTGGTTCGAAATTTGAATTTCGATTATGTGGGTCCGGGGTCGGTTTTTACTATTCCGGGCAGAATGTTGTAAAAACCATCTTTAGCAATATGAACTAGTTTGTTAAGTAGAAATGATGATATTAAATCAATTGTGTATAGATACGATTGGATTGGAGTCAAATTCAAAAGGAAAAGGCATTGCTACGGATTGAATCGTTCGTAAACTTTCGAGGTAAGTGTTTGTTCTATCCTAGCTTGAGGGAATAGGATTATATGTTATGTGTTATGTGATCGAGTGCGGTGTATGGGCTGTGGTGACGAGCATCCATACACCGGCGTCTAGTATGACCGTGAGTCGTTGGAAAATGATAATTTGAGATATATTACATGAATTGTTATTGTTCTCCCTTGTTGGGACTTGTTGTGAAGATTATTATTGATTGCCCTTGATGGGACGTATTATGAATTACTGCTTCTCTCTTTACCCTTAACTTATTTGATTGTTATTTGGGTGAGGAAGAGAGATAATGCACGAAGGGTCATGCCGTGCCATGTTTATTATTGATTATGCACGAAGGATCATGCCGTGCCATGTTTATTATTGATTATGCACGAAGGATCATGCCGTGCCATGTTTATTATTGATTATGCACGAAGGATCATGCCGTGCCCTATTATTGATTATGCACGAAGGATCATGCCGTGCCCTATTATTGAACCATGTACGAAGGATCATGCCGTACTATGGATGTGAGGATGAGAGTAAAAGCACGAAGGGTGATGCCGTGTACTTTATTTGTTTATTTGGCGAGGATGAGAGTAAAAGCACGAAGGGTGATGCCGTGCAATTGGTTGCTATTCCTTGACTTGATATTACTTGTTTTTCCATTATATTTTATTTGGGTGATGCCGTGCAATTGTTTGCCATTTCTTGACTTGATATTACTTGTTTTTCCATTATATTTTATTTGGGTGATGCCGTGCAATTGTTTGCCATTTCATGACTTGATATTACTTGTGTTTCCATTATACCTTATTTTCCTTGTGAACTTATTTGATTGTTATTTGGGTGAGAAAGAGAGATAATGCACGAAGGGTGATGTCGTGCCATGTTTATTATTGATTATGCACGAAGGGATCATGCCGTGCCATGTTTATTATTGATTATGCACGAAGGATCATGCCGTGCCATGTTTATTATTGATTATGCACGGAGGATTATACTTTGTTTTCCTTGTGAACTTATTTGATTATTATTTGGGTGAGGAAGAGTGATAATGCACGAAGGGTGATGCCGTGCCATGTTTTATTTATTTATGCACGAAGGATCATGCCGTGCCCTATTTTTGAACCATGTACGAAGGATCATGCCGTACTATGGATGTGAGGATGAGAGTAAAAGCACGAAGGGTGATGCCGTGCAACCGTTTGCTATTTCTTGAATTGATATTACTTGTGTTTACATTATACTTTGTTTTTCATTGTGAAATTATTAACTGTGGTTAATTGTTGAATTCTTTAAGATATTCCTTATGGTGTCAATACTTGATTAATTCTTGTTATTTTGTGGTACATATATATATATTGAATTGCACAGGTTTACGTGGGTGTCTGGTCCTAGGCTTGTCACTACTTCGCTGGGATAGGCCAGGCACTTACCAAAACATGGGGTCGGATTGTGCTGATACTGCACTTTTGTGCATTTTTGCGCAGGTCCAGGTTTTGATCAGGAGCAGCAGCAGCAGTAATAAAGTATATTCGTGGGAGTTGAGCATATTTGAGACCGAGGTAGCTTGCAGACGTCCGCAGGCCCGGCGTCTCTTTCTTTATTTATGTTAATAGCTGTAGTCTCATTGTTCCGAGACAAACAGAATTATGTTATATTTCCTTCATACTTTTATGTGTAGTATTCCATAGTAGTTTGTGAGTTGGTGACTCCACGTCTTGGGTAGAGGATGTCAGTATGATTTTTACTTTGTATTTAATTATTTCTATCTCGATAAAGTATTCCGCAATTATTTAATTACAATTGTGTTAAAAACAGGATAGTATGAATATAGTGGCTTGGCTAGCTACCACGAGTAGGCGCCATCACGATCCCGATGTTGGGGGAAAATCCGGGTCGTGACAAGTTGGTATCAAAGCTCTAGGTTACATAGGTCTCACCACTCACGAACAAGCTTAGTAGAGTTTGGGAGGTAGGTACGGAGACGTCTGTACTTGTCCTCCAGAGTCTATTGAGTTAGGAAAGAGTCTCTTATTTGTTCTTTCTTATCGTGCGAATTTGTTCTTCAAAGTGTTAAGTTAAATTTCCACTCTTGTCTTCCCACGAATGGCGTAGTCACGTACTGCTTATCCAGCCGAACAATGGCACATGCTGGTGATAGATCAACTATGCCTTCAAAGGTTTTACGGAGGACAGATAGGTTTCACCAAAGTCTTCGCTGCCACCTTCAGCGGTGCATCTTTTGAGAACCCACGAGATTGTGCTTGACAGTTCTTATGAGGAATTACGGAACGTGGGAATAGTCGAATGCGAGGAGTTCATTTTACTGTGCTACGGAAGGCACACATAAATAGTGGGAAGATAATGTATTTACCACATCAGTTATGGTCCCAACGGAAGATGCAATTATATCAGGAGATCACCTAATAAATCGTGTTGGGTTTCAACGGACCTTGACGTCCGGTCGATGTGTTGGAGTTGTGAAGGACAAATATGGTGAGTTATTGGACTATATATATATGGTATAGAAAGGTCCTCTAAATAACTTATACATATTTAAGGTTGGTTCATTTCATGGGGTAAGAAATCGCCCCAGAAGAATAACGAAGAGTTTGTGAGTAAACGGGGTAGCTCAACAGTGTTAAGCCAACATAGCAAAAGAGGAAATTGGCCATCAATGTTTGTGACAAGATTACCAAGAGGGCAAGCCGGCCAATGCAACGCTATCTACTAAACTCTATTTTTTTGAAAATGTTATGAAGACGTCACCCCGAGATTCTCTGCAATATGTGGTATGTGCGATCTGAACGGTTGTACCAGGTCACAATGACTGTGTCCGAATATATATTGCCATGAGCAATAAGTTAACTGATCCTTAAAGGAATTGCTGTGAATGTGGAATATTGGAGAAATACAATTTTAGGAAAGCACTCAGTCTACACGCTCCATTGCAGTTAATAATTATCCTACATGGCCAGCCAGATGTAGAGGTTATGATGTTAGAGGTGGAGGTGAAAATCCTAGAGGTGGAGACCCAGCCATTGATATAATTTTTATGATATGAGGGAGGTCACTACACCAAATGTGGTCATCACACGTATAATTCAGATTGTTATAGACAGAATAATTTTTCCCTTAATTTAATTTGGTTTTTTTTAAAGAAAACTTAGGCGAGTCCTTTTAACATGCTCCATTCATGAGCGAGCATCGTAATCATACTACTTAAGGAAATACTTCCGTTGAGATATTACATGAGGATAGACATCCCTATTATTAGGTGTTAGTCACTAAATATCCATGAGACTAAGAGTGACTTTATATTACTTATTACAGTATGTTTTGATATAATTCTCGGAATAACTAATTTTAATCGTTAATTGTGTGCCCTATCAGTATGGGGGTTCATTTTGTGTCATGATTATCCTTGACGGACAATTATTGAAAGGAAGAAAGAAATGAAATGAAAAATTTCAGATTATATGATGTGCAAGCACTGTGATTCAGAGTTGAGGATGAGATCCTCCAATTTTTGGCATAATGTGAAATATTTCTAAGCCGAGCTTCAAGTTGCGGTGGATATCATATGAGGACTGGGTCCTGGTAGTAAGAGTTTATGTGTTTAAAATTCTTCTTTTATGAATTAATACTTTCGTATCGCATTCGTAAATAAGAGTCATGTCCGTTAGGACTATTTGACAATTCTTGTATAGTTTCTATTCATATTAGCCATTTCTATTTTGAAACCGTTGAGCTTAGCCTTTGAGACGAGCACCAGGTAAGGATAAATATGACGCATTAATTCGGGAAAATAATCACGAGGTCACCATACCTCATTCTGAGTAAAGTGGGATTTGTAGAATAAGGTATTTGATAACAGGGTTAATTTGCAATGTTGTAATTTAATAATAACTCTTATGGCCAGACTTCAGAGTCATGGATATGTGCATACGCATGAGTGTGTTCGTGCCTTATTTAGACTTGTTCGTTGTAGTCTTTATTGTTTCCATATTGACATACTCCTGCAGTCATGAGGAGCATGCGCAACATCTCAGAGTGACTTTGCAGACTCTGAAAGATAGCCAACTATATGCAAAAATGTTGAAGTGTGAATTTTGGCTAAGTTCAGTTGCATTCCTGGGTCATATTGTGACGGCAGCAGGTATTCAGGTTGATCCGAAGAAGATTGAGGCAGTCAAGGACTGACCTAGACTAACATCAGCCACAGAGATTTGGAGTTTCTTAGGATTAGCGAGTTATTATCGGCGAGGGCTTTTCATCTATTGCAACCCCACTGACCAGATTGACACAGAAAGGTGTTCAATTTGAATAGTCAGATGAATGTGAGGCGAGCTTTCAAAAGCTCAAGACAACCATGACTACAGCACCGGTATTGATTTTACCCACAAGTGCGGGACCTTATACTGATTATTGTGATGCTTTCCGTATTGGGCTTGGTGCAGTGTTAATGCAGGATGGCAAGGTTATTGCCTATGCTTCGAGGCAGTTAAAGATGCCTGAAAAGAATTACCCAGTGCATGATCTAGAATTTGCGGCGATTATTCACGCATTGAAGATCCGGAGGCATTATTTGTATGGTGTAGTATGTGAAGTATACACCGATCATAAGAGTCTTCAGTATTTGTTTAAACAAAAGAGTTGAATTTGAGGCAGAGAAGGTGGCTGGTATTGCAGAAAGATTATGATGTTACCTTTTTATATCATCGGGGAAAAAGCAAACGTGGTGGCTGACGCTTTGAGTAGGAAGTCAGCCAGTATGTGCAGTCTTGTTTATATTCCAGTCAGTCAGAGACCATTAGCTCTAGATGTCCAGGCCTTAGCCAACCGGTTCGCGAGATTAGACATTTCTGAACCTAGCAGGGTGTTAGCCTGCACAGTCGCTCGTTCTTCTTTATTAGAGCGTATCCGTGAGAGGCAATTTGATGATCCTCATTTGCGTGAGTTGAGGGATACAGTACAGCGGGGAGGTGCCACACAGGTAAATCTAGATGATGAAGATATGCTTCGGGCGTGTGTTAATGATTTTGGAGGTTCATGGGATCAATTCATGCCTTTGGTAGAGTTTGCTTATAATAATAGTTATCAATCGAGCATCCAGATGGCTCCTTATGAAGCGTTTTATGGTAGGCGATGTCGTTCTCCGGTTGGATGGTTTGAACCGGGAGAAACTCGGTTATTCGGTACAGATTTATTTCAGGAGGCCTTAGATAAGGTCAAGATTATTCAAGATAGGCTTCGCACAGCTCAGCCTAGACAAAAGAGCTATGCAGATCGCAAGGTTCGAGATATAACTTTCATGATTGGGGAGCGAGTATTGCTCCGAGTGTCACCTATGAAGGGCGTGATGAGGTTTGGGAAGAAGGGCAAGCTCAGCCCTAGATATATTGGCCCATTTGAGATTTTAGACAAAGTGGGAGGGGTGGCTTACAGATTAGCTTTGCCGCCTAGCTTATCAGCCGTGCATCCAGTTTTTCATGTATCTATGCTTCGGAGATACCACGGCGATCCCACACATGTGTTAGACTTCAGCACTGTCCAATTGGACAATGATCTATCTTACGAGGAGGAGCCGGTGGCTATTCTAGACCGGCATGTTCGACAGTTGAGGTCGAAGAGTTATCCTTCTGTGCGCGTTCAGTTGAGAGGTCAGCCTCCTGAGGCATCGACCTGGGAGTCCGAGTCTGATATGCGGAGCCGTTACCCACACTTGTTTCCTGACTCAGGTACTTCTTTCTTTTGTCCGTTCGAGGACGAACGGTTGTTTTATAGGTGGAGATTGTGACGACCCAAAGGGTCATCACTTATTTTATTAATCATTTCAAGCTTCTGAGGCATTGAAAACCTCATTCTATGTTGCCTCGATTTGCGTGCACAGTCCGGCACAAAGCTGAAAAATATTTATGTTGAAATATGTGAAATATGTGAAAAAGTAGAAGAATTTTGATATTAATATTGATATGGTTGACTTTGGTCAACATTTTTGGTAAACGGACCCGGATCCGTGATTTGACTATTTCAGGAAATCCGTAGAAAAATATGGAACTTGGGCATATGTCCGGAATTGAAATCCGAGGTCTAGAGCCCCGGTAAAAGAATTTTTCTGTTAAATTGTTTTCTGAAAATGTTTAAGGAAAATGAAACTGAATTTTGATTAAAAGGTACCGGTATCGGGCTCGTATTTTGGTTCCGACGCCCGGTACAGGTCATATATATTGGTTAAGCGCTTCCTGTAAAGTTTGGTTGAAAACGGACGTCGTTTGACGTGTTTCGCCCTTAAATTGGAAATTTTGGAAATTATGAAATTTTAGAGAATTCTTGAGTTTTAAGGCTAAATTCCTTGATAATGATGTTATTTTGGTGATTTGATCGCGCGAGCAAGTTCGTATGATGTTTTTGAGTTAGTATACATATTTGGTTTGGAGCCCCGAGGGCTCGGGAGTGTTTCGGAGGTGGTTCGGGGTGTTTTCGGATTTGAAAAACACAGCAGAAATTTTGCTGTTTCTACAAGGGATTTTGTTCTATGCGATCGCATAGGTGTAGCTGCGATCGCATAGAGCAAAGATTAGAGGTCCCAAATTCCTTCTGTGCGATCGCAATAGATACCATGCGATCGCATAGCTTCCACTTTTCCTCCTATGCGATCGCATACTGTCCTTCGCGATCGCATAGAGTAAGACTGAGGCCCAGAATTTCCTTCTATGCGATCGCGTACCATTCCCTGCGATCGCATAGAGTAATTTCAGCTCATTCATTTCCTTCTATGCGATCGCATAAGACCTCCGCGATCGCATAGAGTAATTTTGCTGTCCCCATTTTCCTTCTATGCGATCGCATCACAGGCCCTGCGATCGCATAGAGTAAATTTTCGCCTAGTGAATTTAAGACAGAAACAGAACAGAAACGGGATAAAAATCCCATTTCTGTTCAACTCTTTTCTCCACAACATTTTAGGCGATTTTGAGGCATTTCTTCATCAAAGTTCATTGGGTAAGTATTGTTAACTCATTTTCTTCATTTTTCATCAACATCAATCAAATCCTTAGGCTTAAACATGTATAAATTGGTTGAAAATTTGAGAAATGGGTATAGTTAGGGCTTTCAAAGAAATTGCGATTTAGACCTCGTTTTGGAGTCGAACTTAAGAACAAATTGTATATTTGAACTCATGGAAGATTGGGTGAAATTAATTTGGTTCGAAATTTGAATTTCGATTATGTGGGCTCGGGGTCGGTTTTTACTATTCCGGGCAGAATGTTGTAAAAACCATCTTTAGCAATATGAACTAGTTTGTTAAGTAGAAATGATGATATTAAATCAATTGTGTATAGATACGATTGGATTGGAGTCAAATTCAAAAGGAAAAGGCATTGCTACGGATTGAATCGTTCGTAAACTTTCGAGGTAAGTGTTCGTTCTATCCTAGCTTGTAGGAATAGGAATTCCATTATGAATAAATTGTTGATTAAGAGTTATTGGTGTTATACCGGTAATGAAGATACTGGCGTCTAGTATGACCGTGAGTCGTTGGAAAATGATTATTTTGAGATATATTACAGATGAATTGTTATTGTTCTCCCTTGTTGGGACTTGTCGTGAAGATTATTATTGATTGCCCTTGATGGGACGTATTATGAATTACTGCTTCTCTCTTTACCCTTAACTTATTTGATTGTTATTTGGGTGAGGAAGAGAGATAATGCACGAAGGGTGATGCCGTGCCATGTTTATTATTGATTATGCACGAAGGATCATGCCGTGCCATGTTTATTATTGATTATGCACGAAGGATCATGCCGTGCCATGTTTATTATTGATTATGCACGAAGGTTAATGCCGTGCCATGTTTATTTATTAATTATGCACGAAGGATCATGCCGTGCCCTGTTATTGAACCATGTACGAAGGATCATGCCGTACTATGGATGTGAGGATGAGAGTAAAAGCACGAAGCGTGATGCCGTGTACTTTATTTGTTTATTTGGTGAGGATGAGAGTAAAAGCACGAAGGGTGATGCCGTGCAATTGGTTGCTATTCCTTGACTTGATATTACTTGTTTTTCCATTATATTTTATTTGGGTGATGCCGTGCAATTGTTTGCCATTTCTTGACTTGATATTACTTGTTTTTCCATTATATTTTATTTGGGTGATGCCGTGCAATTGTTTGCCATTTCTTGACTTGATATTACTTGTGTTTCCATTATACCTTGTTTTCCTTGTGAACTTATTTGATTGTTATTTGGGTGAGGAAGAGAGATAATGCACGGAGGGTGATGCCGTGCCATGTTTATTATTGATTATGCACGAAGGATCATGCCGTGCCATGTTTATTATTGATTATGCACGAAGGATCATGCCGTGCCATGTTTATTATTGATTATGCACGAAGGATCATGCCGTGCCATGTTTATTATTGATTATGCACGAAGGATCATGCCGTGCCATGTTTATTATTGATTATGCACGAAGGATCATGCCGTGCCCTATTATTGATTATGCACGAAGGATCATGCCGTGCCCTATTATTGAACCATGTACGAAGGATCATGCCGTACTATGGATGTGAGGATGAGAGTAAAAGCACGAAGGGTGATGCCGTGCAACTGTTTGCTATTTCTTGAATTGATATTACTTGTGTTTACATTACACTTTGTGTTTCATTGTGAAATTATTAATTGTGGTTAATTGTTGAATTCTTTAAGATATTCCTTATGGTGTCAATACTTGATTAATTCTTGTTATTTTGTGGTACATATATATATATTGAATTGCACAGGTTTACATGGGTGTCTGGTCCTAGGCTTGTCACTACTTCGCCGGGATAGGCCAGGCACTTACCAGCACATGGGGTCGGTTGTGCTGATGCTACACTTCTGTGCGTTTTTGCACAGTCCAGGTTACGATCAGGAGCAGCAGCAGCAGTAAATAGATTGCGTGGGAGTTGATCACATTTGAGACCGAGGTAGCTTGCAGACGTCCGCAGGCCCGGCGTCTCTTTCTTTATTTATGTTGATAGCTGTAGTCTCATTGTTCCGAGACAAACAGAATTATGTTATATTTCCTTCAGACTTTTATGTGTAGTATTCCATAGTAGTTTGTGAGTTGGTGACTCCACGTCTTGGGTAGAGGATGTCAGTATGATTTTTACTTTGTATTTAATTATTTCTATCTCCATAAAGTATTCCGCAATTATTTAATTACAATTGTGTTAAAAACAGGATAGTATGAATATAGTGGCTTGCCTAGCTACCACGAGTAGGCGCCATCACGATCACACAATCAATCAAAAACCCGACTAAACAACGTCCGAATGACCTGAAATTTTGCAGGCACATCCAAAATCACCTAACGGAGCTACTGCAACTGTCGGAATTCCTTTCCGACTCCCGGATCAAAATCTCACCTACCGTTCGGATTTCGCCAAAATTCAACCTTAGCCAATTCAAGCCTAAAACTACACCGGACCTCCAAATTCAATTCCGATTGCTCTCCTAAGTCATAAATGATCCCCCGAAACTAGTCGAATCATCAGAATCTGATTCCGAACACTCTGACTCGATAGTCAACTCTAGGTTGACTTTCCATATTCAAACTTCCTTCAAACATGCTATTTGCTTCATTTTCAATTCAATTCACTCCTAACTCACCCGATAGGTTCTAACACTGATATAAAAGCATAAGACATATAAATGCAAGGTAACGAGGTAGAGATTCCCGTAACGACGGGCCGGGTCATTATATTCTCCCCAACTTAAACAAATGCTCGTCCTCGAGCGAACTCAGAGTTGTACTAGAAGCAACCCAATAGCTGAATGACCTTACCAAGCATATACTCGGGCGATCATACGTCACCTTATCTTACATAAGTCCGAAAATACCATATAGTCAAAATTTCACAGACGAACTGAACCATAAATCACATTGTACTTTCTGAAATCATATGCCAAATGCAAATTCCATGCCTATACTCAGGATACACTCGAATCCACTGCAATAACCCATATTCACTACTCCGGGTGAGATCATATGATGCATCGACAACCCAATCACTCGAGACGGTAGTCTCTAATCACAACAACTGGCAACAATAACCAAATACTAGCTGAAAACCTCTTTCATTAGATAGAGTCTTATTCCAACACCTCCATATCCTGCCCACGGCAGCTGAAGCACGCGATATACCGAACCCATCTCTATCTCTCAGGTTAACCCTCCGTGAATCCATTTCCCTTTTAAAACTGGTACCACAATAGGTTTCGGAGCCAAACCTCGATTTTTACCTTTCTAACAAGTTAAGATCCAATATGCTTGTATTCATTAATGACTCCAACGGTCATTTCGATCATAACACACCACACTGGTGACATGACATCTCAACCACCATCCTAAGCCGCGACGAGCGCAACATAGGCTCCAATAGAAACGTCCGCACACACTCGAATCATGACAACTCAAATCATGACAACTGTCTCCAGCAAATAGAGATGCAATTTAATCCCTCTGTGCCATCATAATATAGAACTGAGATCGCGTCTCGTATTATAGAAATAAAGTACCTGAATCCTCCTCGAGAGGTTATAACATCACGTGGTCTTGCCACGATTTGTGATTCTATCCCAACGTTATTACTCATGAAGCACCTCAAGCCACTAAGCTCAAAACGGTTAGCCACGCACAGATCTAGGTCTTGAACCCAAGCAATCAACCTCGTCCTCAGGTGAAACAATTAACGTATGCTATTAAATCCTGAAAGGACACAACCAATGTGCCATTCGCCAAGCGATACTCAAAACGGTCTTTTCCTCAGAAGCGAGGAAGTATTGTATACTAGGTCGCATATAACTAACTATATTTTCACAATATTCTATTGCGGCGTGCAACCCGCTCCAATGACATACCCGTGGCGGCGTGCCACCCAATCCGGATACCATACCTGTGGCGGCGTACCACCCGATCCAAGCATAAATCTCGCAAAGGAAATGCATATCGAGTCGAATTTTCTCATTATAGCAAACATATATATACATATAGCCTCAAGCTCGGCCACATGAAACGCATCTGACAACGTTTCTCAATACTGGAACTGAATCAATGGTAGATACCTCTTCCCTGACATCCGCCACTAAGGTCCAACTGACAAAGCAATGCCTACCAGCCGTCCGCTGGTCCTGGGTACAAGTACTTTGTTGGAGCATACTCTGATGCTCTCTGCTACACAATTTGTGCCATTTTCCGACATAGTCCATATCACATTAGTCTAGATAACCTGACCTATGACAACTAGTCAGCAATCAAGTATCATAGTCCGAATTCGTCTTATCAAGTTAAGAGAGAGCCTCTAGGGCTTCCGATTTCCAATAATTCACAAAACGGTGCCGATGCACACGATATACAACCACTGCATAGGCGGATTAACGAGAACTTCAAGTCTCCTACACATATATAACACATGAATCAATATGCCTGATTCCGTATTCTACCGTACGAATACATAACGCACATCAAGCGTCCATTCATACTACGAAAGTCATTCAGAAATTTCCTTATGCCATTTACAACTCAATCATCAATGTCAATCTAACAAGAGGATACCACCACACCACTAAATATTATCCGTTTATATTACCTGGCCTTTTTGGACCATATTCCCTGCCAAATTATTAGAATAGCAGTACCATTTTCATAAATCATCAGAAAGATTGATTCTTAAATCACCTACAACTGTCCGCGCTGCTCAATAATTTTATTTGACTTCCCGTATATTATGAACTGGTCTCAAAACCTTGAATATTCCATTATCAACTTTCCTTAACACTTCGTGTATACCATATCACACTAAGACAACATGAAAATTCATATCCCTTTCCCCCGCCTCAAACATCGGCGCACTCAACTAGTCAAGGTCTTTCCAAGCCTTGCATATCAACATGAAATATACTTATTTTCAAATCCCGGTAAAACACATCACACTCTTTCTTCCCATTCGTTGCACAAGTTTAACTGCCAGGACTGAGTCCTTATACCCATATCAAGTTACACAACTGGCAGCACTCAAGAGCTTTGCTGCAATGTCTGCAAGACTCATTACTTCAACCACATACTAGGAATCAATCGTATTCTTTTATTTATACCATTCTGTTTGTTAACAAGTTGTTCCATTTACCAAGTTTCCTTTCTGATTCATCTCTAATTTCATATCAGTCTTTACCGTAGTACGACAATGCCTCAACCCTTTTTACCACACAAGACTCGTACGCAAGACCACACGGTCTAAGACCCATAGGCCACCGAATACTCTCTCAATGTTTCCCAAAAGTACCACATGCTACCACACTTTATTTTGATGAACTTCCCGCAATTTTTAAATTGTTATCATTACTTCCCCATACGGATACCTAGAATCCCATCATTCACATGATATAACACAATCCTTGATCTTCTCTAATGAAACCGCTATCTTTAGCCACATACACAAATCATAAGGCACCTGACTGTTACAACCAAAATCTTGAACACTGCAAAACATTCTCGGACATCATTCACCCTTATTCAGCTGTAATTCAACTGTCCTATTGAGTAGGACCACTCGTGCCTTGTTAGAACTCTAACAATGCATATCATGATTACATACAAACACATAGCTATCTTAACTTTCTATACACCGAACATTCATTACCAACATCAGTTCAAAACATCCTAGTATTTCTTCACATCTACGAAGCGCCATAACCTTTATCAAAATTTCCCAAACATACCTAGAGACAGAGCCAACACAACAGCACGCAACAGTGCAATCAGTTAATCAATAACAACCTCCCCAACTTAGCTCGGAGCCATACATCAAGTACTTTTAGCCACTCATAGAATTCTTATTCAAATGATGCCTCAAAGTTCTAGTTAGATTAAACTCAAGTCATTTACAAGCTTCGGTGGAGATTCGAACCATCAGAAATATTAACTCTTCTGCAAATCTTGCATTTATACACACACCACCAAGAAGCCCACTCACTTTAGGTGACAGAAATCTTTCTAAGTCCCAAATTTTCCAAAACTTTCGGCAGAGTTTCCTTTGTAATTTGGCCTATCCACCTGCCAGAGAATCACCAAACCATTCTAACAATACATCGCAATGTATATCAACAACATTATACAAGTTATATTATCATAATTGTTATATTAACATGCATTGTACCTGCTCGAATCATAACATATGTCAAATATCTTTCACCGCAATACTCATAGCACAACCAATTCAATTTTCTTGAGTCTAAATTCATACTACCACACATAGTGCACTTTACATTTCCGCTAAGAGGCAATGATCATATTTCTCACGCCCATAACTAGGGCTACATATCAAATCACAACAACAACTGAATACCTTACAGCTTTCCCATTATCAAACTGCCATTTGCACAATAAAGATCGATACCGATCGTATGAACTTCATAATACCGACTCGCGAAATTAGTACCTTGGTGCTCAAGCCATAGACAAAGATCTGGCCTCAAGTCCTCCTGACTGGCCCAACATGAATTCACAGAGATTATATCTAGCCCCTCGATCGGGGAATTGCAAGCCATAAGGCAATTATATTACTGAGCGCCCGATGCGTACACAGACGTGCGGAAGGAATTTCAAAATTATATCCCAAGCTGAATCAAGTGCGCACGATAAGAATTACAAGAAATGTGAAGTGTTTCCTAAAGGTTTGCAGCCTCCCGAGGATAAGTACAGGCGTCCCCGTACCGATCCACAAGACTCTACTAACCGGCTCAAGACTCATGAGGCCTAGTAAACCTAGGCTCTGATACCAACTTGTCACGACCCCAAATCCGGTCGTGATGGCGCCCAGCACACTGCTAGGCCAGCCCGACCAATCAACTACAATCATAGAGCTATGGGCTCGCCTTATCCCATTTAAGCATATCAATTATAAAATAACAGTGATGTATATATCGAAACAGGGGAACCAAGTCCCAACGCATACCAACTCCCATAGACCGAAGGGTCAAGAGTCATGAGCCTCTACAGAGTATACAAAGTGTAAATAGTGAATATAACTGTGCACAAGTGTGGGATGATCAGAACAAAAATACAGACAAACTAGAGAATCAGGTCCTGCGAACGCTGGCAGCTACCTCGACTATCCAAAAGCACTCCCGAGCCGCAATAGAATCAGCTCCACCGTGATGTACCTGGATCTGCACACAAGGTGCAGGGAGTCGGGTGTGAGTACTTCCAACTCATCAGTAATAAAAGTAAATAATGCTGAAGGGAAGAAAACCATGATAGGCACTATCTCATACTACACAATACAGAGCTATCTTTTTATCCCTTTCTAGCATATGTGAGTAGATTATTTAGAAATCTAAATTTTTAGCTACTTTCTTTCATCATAATATACCAATACCTGGATACAATCTCAAGCAGTGCAAGTCCGCACTCAAATCAGCCCCTCGGGCTCAACACTCCTTATCAATTTACACCAGGAGATCCGGTCAATAAGGCAACTAATGCATGTGTGCCAGTAATGTATGAGTGCTAAATGTTATGTCACGTAGTACACGTAAACCAATGTATGTATACCATGCAATGCATATGACCGCTACGGTGCGTAGCCCGATCCAATTTGGGTACCCGTGCTCACCGTGGGGTTTCAGACTCCACAGGGGCTCCTACAGCCCAAGCACAATATCATGAATATATGCTGCGGTGTGCAGTCCGATCCACTACCAATCAGCGAAATGCAAATGCAGCCTCGCAGGCTCAAAAGTAGTTTTGAAAACTCTTTTATCAGCCCTCGGCCCCAATCAGTCTAACAAATAATCAAGAAAGCCCTACAGGCAACAATATCATATTAGCTCACAGCTAAAAAAATGTTATTAAGACCTTATTCAAGTTTTTCATAATCTTATAAAAATGCTGAATAGCAAAAATACCATTTAAAACCTTAAATTTAGAATAAAATATGCATAGTTTATCAAGACAATGATACCAATCCCTGAGGGATTCGAATAATCGGCACGAAGCCCAAACATGATAATTAGTCCAATTCATTTCAACAATTAGGTGTTATTATTTATTATGCGGGACGGACCAAGTCACGATCCCCAATGGTGCTCCACCCCACGCCCGTTATCGGGCGTGCAAGTCACCTCAACACAGCACTAAGATGTGCAAGTCCGGAGTTTACTAACCCTCAGGACATCATTTACAAGAATTACCTACCTCGAACCGATGAAAGCTCATGCCCGCGACGCCTTAGCTCCTCGAACGGGCATCCACGCACGTCAAAACTAGTAGAAATCATCACAAATATATCAAAATAGGCTAATGGAACATAACCCAATCGAAAGAACTCGAAAAATATCAAAAATCACAAAATTTGCAAAACCCGAGCCCCGGGCCCACATATCGAAAAATTTCGAAACTCATATTTCCAGAACCCTCTTCTCGCCACGAGTCCATACATATAAAATTTACCAAAATCGGAGTGCGATTGGCCTTTCAAAATCCAAATTTTTGCTTTCAATATCTAGGCCACAATCCTTCACAATTTCTACCCAAATTCATGAAGATTGATGTTAATTCTACCATAAAATGATGTTTTTGAGTCAAGAAACTTACCTCCGATGAATACCCGATAATTTCCCAGCGTTTTCCCGTGATTTCTTCTCTCTAGGGCTCAAAAATGGTGTTTTGGGGTGTGAAACCCGCGAGCCCTCTGTTCTGCAATTAAACTCACTGTCTGGGAATTTAACTCTACGCGTTCGCGACGTCTCTCACGCGAACGCGATGGCCTGTTCGATAACTTCATCGCGAACGTGACGCCCTATCACGCGTCCGCGAAGTTCAATTCTCCCAGCCGCCGGATTTCTTCTACGCGAACGTGGCTATCCTTCACGTGAACGCGAAGCTTCGTCCAACCTTGCCTAAGCGAACGCGACAGCCTGATCGCGAACGCGATGCCTTAGCCAGCCCTGCCTTCGCGAACGCGACCTGGGCCACGCGAACGCGAAGGCTTAATGCCCGATGCACCAACCTGCAATTTACAGCAGACCTTTCCAAGTTCAAAATGCCCGATTGATGGTCCGAAATCCTCCCGAGGCCCCCGGGACCCCAACGAAAACCACCAACATACTCCAAAACACGATACGAACTTGTTCCAATCATAAAAACACCATCCTAAACATCAAAATCACCAATTACACATGGATTCAAGCCTAAGTTTCTTCAAAATTTCCGAATTGCTCATTCAATCAAAAACCCGACCAAACGACGTCGAATGACCTGAAAATTTGCAGGCATATCCAAAATCACCTAACGGAGCTACTGCATTTGTCGGAATTCCATTCCGACTCCCGGATCAAAATCTCACCTGACGTTCGGATTTCGCCAAAATTCAACCTTAGCCAATTCAAGCCTAAAACTACACCGGACCTCCAAATTCAATTCTGATTGCTCTCCTAAGTCCTAAATGATCCCCTGAAACTAGTCGAATCATCAAAATCTGATTCCGAACACTCTAACTCGATAGTCAACTCTAGGTTGACTTTCCATATTCAAACTTCCTTCAAACATGCTATTTGCTTCATTTTCAATTCAATTCACTCCTAACTCACCCGATAGGTTCTAACACTGATATAAAAGCATAAGACATATAAATGCAAGGTAACGAGGTGGAGATTCCCGTAACGACGGGTCGGGTCGTTACATTGGGGCAGAGAATGTCAGGGCAGAAATCAGTTTCTTAGTGCTTTTGAATGCTCTTAAGAGCTGGAAAATGAAAACACATGGGGGAAGTGATTGAAAGGATGAAATAAGCATGTGCGAGGCAATGAGATCTGTTTTTAGCTTAGTTTAAAGGGATGCCTGGTTCTTTTTGGCTATAAAAAGGAAATGGACTGATACAGATTAGATAGAGAGTAAGAGAGAATTCTGGCAGTCTAAAAGATAGACAAACACATAAAAAGAGATACACACACACGTAGACTCTGGAGAGCATTCTGAAACACTGGAAAAAGGAGATAGACAGTAGGCAGAGAGAGGATTGAGGAGCTGGTGAGTTTAAGGACACGCTGGAGATAGGCAGAAAGAAGATACTGAAAAGCCTGTGAGCTTGAAGAAAATCAGGGAGAGTATTAAGAATGACAGATAGAGATTTGGAGAGCCTG
>JASVEL010001292.1:0-49183 GCA_032618575.1 Nicotiana noctiflora | reverse complement strand
AAGAAATAATCCCACATTTGAAAAAACTTGTCTCTTTAACAATCATACCTTTTGGTGACATTCTCGTTGTGCCTGCGGATGACTGAGCCTGACCTCCTCGCTTTGAGACTATAAAATGACACCATTAAAACCAGATTAATTAAATCCATTACAGATATCAATATATAGAAATTGACCGGATATAGGACTGTTTCTATTAGTGGTTAAATTTATCTTTCTATATCTTGAAATGACCAACCTTCAGCTTGTCAAGCTCGGACAGCATTTTCTCCTTGCTGGTATCATTAGTATCTTCAGACCTGAAGCATATGACAGCTCATGAAACGATTCAAGACAAACGGAAAATAAAAGTGAGCTGGTTTCTGATGATACAAAAGTTCTCTATTCAGACAATTGTAGGAGTATCTTCTGTCAAAATGGTTCTAAGAACGGACAAAGATTTTCGTCCAAGATGCACATACAAAAGGCTTCTTATTTCTCAACTTAAGGGAAACTTGTTACTGCTCAGTCATAAGACTACTCCACAGTCCACACTGGAATAAGGTCTCATCGAGGCAGAAAGTCTAAATTCACAAATTAATTGTTTCCTTCTTCTCTGTCATTCTCCGACCAGCTTCAATCAACTAAATCTCAATCCAAAACTATGAAGTCGGTTTTATGAATTCTCCATTCACCTTGATTTTGCTTCTTTATTTCTCAATTTTCTTTTCTTCTCCTACTTTCTTAGCAGAAGGGACTAGAGATGAAAACAATCACACAGATAAGGGCAAAACCAAAAAAATCATGCAAGTGTGAGCTCTACAATTCAAAATGAAAGGGAGAGAATTATTACTTGAGGGACCACTTAAGATGGTGAATTTCATCTTCAATGTGATCACGCTGACTCCTCAGTAACTGAAGTTGCTGCAAAATAATGTGAAATTGCAATTATTTACATGACCATTTACCATCACCATGTAGTATAACATAAAGCAGATAATTTCGGGTTTAAAGTAAAATGCCATAAATTTACAGATAATTCATTTGCTTCATCATTAGCTCAAAGACCATAGAGGGGAAAAAAAATATTTTCACGTGTAACTAGTGTATGGCTATGGAGTGAATTTATTTGCTTAGATGACAACAAAACTGCTTTTCCCTGAAATTTCCAATTATAAATATATCAAAAGATCTAATTAATAAGTGTGACTAAAGTAAGATACCAATCAAGGATAAACCTGAAAAAGACCAGTAAAGCTGTTGTTAAAGTGTCCAACGTTGAGGGAACAATTGTGCCTAAAGGCTCTCACAAGCCCAGAAATTTTTTCCATCTCCAAAGCCAAATTAGTTATTCTTGTTTATTATGTTCTCACGTATAAAGAGCTAAAAAGCATATGAAGTACAGAAAAATCTTACGGAGTACACAGAAACAGCGAAGGGTATGTTTATATACCTTCCGCATGTCCCTTAGTTCCCAGAGAAGTTCAACTTCTCTCTCAAGCTCTGGAACAACAAGCATTGTTCTCCAACCTGCTCAAACATCATAAGATTCTAAAGTCTATAAATTCAAACTATTAAAAGAAGCAAAGGGGGAAAAAGAAAGAGCTATGCAGGAGCAGCTACGGGTTGGATATTGTGAGCACGTGATTTTTGCCTTACATGAGAATTACTCCCAAAAATCCAAAAAAAATACTCCCTCCGTTTCAATTTATGTGAACCCATTTGACTGACACGGAGTTTAAAAAAAAGAGAAGACTTTTGATCTTGTGGTGTAAAATGAGGCACCTTTATTTTGTGTGGCTGTAAATCATTGCATAAAGGTAAATTGTTTCCAAATAAGGAAATGGGTCATTCTTTTTGGCACGGACTAAAAAGGAAATAGGTTCACATAAATTGAAACGGAGGGAGTAATATAGATTTGTACGGTGTGTATTTTTGTGAATTTTCGTGTTATTTTTGGCAATTGTTTGTATTCGTGTAAGCGTGATTATATGTGTTTAAATTAATAAAAATACAAAAATATGTCGTGTTTACATTTTTACCTAACTTTGAAATTAAGAGTAATTAATTTTATCTATAAAAAATAAAAATCACAAAAATAATTCATCTTTTTACATTTTTAGCATTTAAATGCTTAATTGTGTAATTTATTCTAATTGATAGTCAATTGTGTCTTTTAATTGGTAGTAGAAGTTAATTAATATTTTTGTATAAATCATTTTTTGATTTTTGTTTTGTAATTAGAATTTTATTTTTTATAAATTTGGAACTAATTTAAAGAGAAAAGAATTAAAAGAGAAGAAAAGCCACTGGGCCGTCCAGTCTTGGCCGAAATCCAGGCCCAGACGCCCAACCCAATCCAAAATACCCGATCTGCCCAATACCCAAATGACCCAATCCCACTTAACC
Source organism: Nicotiana noctiflora (assembly GCA_032618575.1). NCBI lineage: Eukaryota > Viridiplantae > Streptophyta > Magnoliopsida > Solanales > Solanaceae > Nicotiana > Nicotiana noctiflora. Next base: position 46,795 of record JASVEL010001292.1, on the reverse strand, counting down.
CAAAAACGGCCCCGTTTGAGTTACGTCTGTTGATCTCAGCCGTTGGATTCTTTTGATCCAACGGTTGAAATCAATTCTTGTATTTTAATTACCCAAAAACCCCCAAAAGCCCAAGACCACCCTCATTTCCCCAAACCCTATTCCCTTCTCTCTAAACCTTCAGCGACTGACCTCCGCCCAGGTCCGCCGCCTGCCGGAAATCGCCTCACGGCGGTTCCGGTAGGCCAAACGCTCTCATTTTTACACAACACCCCCATAACCTCCTCATTCCAGTCCTGAGCTTAGTTTCCTTCGAATCACACCTCAATGCTTCGAATATTGAATCAAAGAACGGCCGTCAAACTTCGCCGCTCCCGTTTACCCCCAAACTCATCCCAAACATTCACCTCACCTCCCTCACAGGCTAACCGTTGCTATTTCGGCTCAAATCTAACCGGAAACCAAAGAACCCCAAAATCGAAGTCCAAGAACCCTAAAAACCGAAGGGAAATTTAATTCGCCGGATTTCATCAAATTGAGGTCTAATAGACCTTAATTGATGTGTTTTCACTTGGAAAACATTTCAATTAAGGTCCTTTCGACCTCGAATGACCAAAGCCCCAAGCAGCCGAGTCTCCATTTCTTTTGTTTCAAGGTATTTCTTTTTTCTTCTCTGTTTTTGTATGTATTTCTTTTTTCTTCTCTGTTTTTGTTTAATTATACTCGTCGCTTTAGTTTAATTGTTTTGTAATCTTTCGTTTGTTGTTAGTTTTCCTCGGATATCTTCAATTTCTATTTTTCCTCTTCTTTTGGGACCTTTTATTTGGTCGATCTGTTTGCTTTCTGATTCGTTGTTGTAAATGTGGCGTTATAAGATACGAATTCGATTCGTTTAAATTCGTCGAATAGCTAATTCTGCATTTTTGAGCTATGCTTGGCCGAGAGGTTCTTAGACTGTGCGTTATTGATTATAGCTTTTGTAATCGATTCAACGAATGTCGTCGAATAGTTGGTTTCGTCATCCTTTTGTTTTGGCCGAAATTTGTTGAAATCATTTGGTTCGTCGATTGGTTGTTATCAATTCTACGTATTGCAATCGTTTAGTCGAATGTCGTCAAACTAATTCTGTGTTTTGTTTGAACCATTTTAACTACTTGTGACCAAGCCTTAGATTGTTTATTGGATATAGCTGTTTAAGCATATTAAAGACCATAGCTGGGTGCAAGGCACATGCCTTAGGTCAATAGAAACCTGCTGGACAACAGGTATTCACCTAGGCTTTGCTCTTAAGGAATTTTTTAAACAGAAAAGGTGGAAATCTGAAGAAAATAACATGGGCTTTAATAAAGAATTGAAGGGATGACACCACTTTAAATACCTTTAGAGGTGGAAATCAGAGTGTCATGGCAGTTTTTAGTGTATTGAACCCTTTTGAATGCTCTTTAGAGCTGGAAAATCAAAGTACATGGGGGATGATTTAAAGGTTTAAAGAGAGGCATGTGCGAGGAATATTTGACAGGTTTGAGGTTTGTTTTTCTTTGTCTATAAAAGGGAGAAGACTGGAAACACATATGGAGATACAGACCGGAAAAAAACAGAGAGAAAACAGTGAGAAAATAGAGCGAAAACAGAATTTTTATTGGAGTAGAGTCTTCGAACACACATTAGGCGTATTCGGTTTGTTTGCTTCAAATTTCAATTCTGGTAGCTTAAGGAAACCACCCTTTTGTTCTGTTGTCTTTTGGATTTGCCTATTCATTCTAGCCGAGTGCTTCTTGGTTCGGGGCAATCCATTAGGAATTCTTGGCCATTTGTTTTCTTCACTGGAATCTTCCGGTTATTGGCTTGCCGAGATTCTGTTTGTTGTGTTTTGTTGCTGCTTTTCAGTCTCGGATTCCCTGTTATTTTTCACTGGAGTTTCGTTTGGTTTGAAGCTTATTTTCTGTTTTCTCCGTTTGCTGCTTGGGCTGTTTTGCTACTGATTTTTATCAGTTTTTCTTCGTCGTCACTGGAATCCATTTTGGTTACTGTTTTGTTGCTGCTCACTGTTGCTTGTTTACTGATCCTTTCCTCCATTTTTGATTTCGAATTCCAGGTATGTCTTTGAAACACAACTGATGTAACCATCTGCTCCGAGAGATCGGATTTTCGAAATGAAATGTCATCCCGCAAATCATCCCCAAAAGATTGATATTAAGTTCCATTTGTATTAGCTTAGCATTTTTATAGAATATGTTGAATTCATGTGATTATAATGGAGTGCAAACTGTGTAAAACTATTGAATTTTGGACTGAATTTGTTTCGAAATATCATATAAACAGTTTGTTTAGAAGTGTTAGTTTAAGCATATTTAAGTTGTTAGCTGTGCTACAATGGAAACCCAATTGTCGTCAATACATGTTTTAAATACTATTATGGTTGTAGAGTTATTCATATGATCAGATTACTTCATAGAAATAAATATGGACCATTCACATTTAAATCCAAAAAATGCAAAGTTAACAGGTTAAAGCGGTTTAAATTTTAATCAAAGCATGTAATTTATAACATGTATTAAAATCAGATTTGTTTAGATATTTATAATAATTGAAGCGACCGTGCTAGAACCACAGGATCCGGGGGTGCCTAACACCTTCCCTCGGGTCAACAGAATTCCTTACTTAGAATTTCTGGTTCGCAGACTTCATTTGGAAAGTCGAAAGTTTCCTCGATTCGGGATTTAAATAAATCGGTGACTTGGAACACCTTAATTTATTCCAAGTGGCGACTCTGAAATAAATAGAATAATCCCGTTTCGAATACTGTCACTTAAATTGGAAACACTCCCCTCGCGCATCTACCCTCCGGGGTAGGGGGCGCGCCAAAAGGAGGTGTGACAGATATAAGATAGCCATGACCATGGAAAACTCTACTGGGGAGAAAATTTGGAGGATATTAATTTTCTTTCCATCCATGAAAATAGTGATTTTGAAAATCTTGGAATATTCTTTTAATATCATTATCAGTGCTTAAATATAGAGCAGCTAGTCAACTGCTTTAGTGATTTAAGTTACACATGGTCACAAATAATGTAAATTCCCAGGTATAATAATTTTTATTAAATCTGACGCATACAAGTAACTCATCATAATTGTTCTAATATGGCTCTAACATAATGGATGTATCAGTTGCTTACGTAGTTTGATGAACTAGAAAGTTGTTCGGAAGCCTTATTAGAACTCCTTACCAATATGAAAAACAAGACACAGAAAACAGCAAGAGGAACACATGAAATGGAGAATGCATACCCATAACCTTTTTGCTGCGTAAGATATCACCGTAAATGTGATCTCCAACATAAAGAACCTAATTGAAGAGAACAATGTGTTACATCCCAATAAGCAAATAAAAAAATGCAAATTAAACACCATACTTTGTCACCCAATTAGATACATGATAACACCAAGTAAATCCATTACTCCTCTCCACATCTTCCTAGAGTGAAATTAGACTCCCGACAAAGCTAAGGGCTGTCTCTTTCAGCCACATAGATTATTTAAAGATATGTCATTTGTGCTTGTACATTGTAAATCATTAACAAAAAAGAATGCTGAAAGAAGTAAAAAGTAGTAATCAAGAGTAAGACTATAAAATTTGCAAAATACCTGAGAGCTCGACTCAATTGAGAGTAATTTATGCAAATGGCCAACATTCCCCCCCTGAAGAGAAATTAGGAAAAATATACAGTCATTTTACACAAACCATCAAATTCCACAAACTCAGCAGCACGAATTATATCTGCATCCGCACCTGGTAAATTCTGCAGCCTTTTTCAAGCTCTTTAACGGCAATCTTATAGAAGTGCTTCCCACCTAATGTACCAGACAAAGTCAGAACATGAACAAAATGGAGAAGGCAGTGGATAAAGAAAACTAAGTTTTTCTGCACTGACCTGTGCCATAGGAGTTCCATTATCAGTGTTAATAAGCATGCCACTCTCAGGCTCAACCTCAAAAAGATTTGCACGGTTTTCATCATGGAAAAAGCCTGGTTTTGCACTGCATAAAAGTCAAGTACTTGTTTGTCAGCAGAGTGATCATAAATCTGCAAACAATAGCTAGATAAGGAAACGGTGACAGGCATTTGCCCTACACAAGGCTACATATGGTTGGCACAAAAAGAATCACATCTGCATATTCAAGAAAGTTTAAAGGAAAGAAAATGACCTGCCAGTGATGACTATATCAAAGTACCGAAGCCAATCATAATGGGAAGTAGACGATCCATCTAAAGGTGAAGGCCCACAGAGAAAGTTCATAACAATGTTTGTATAGTCCCACAAGCTGCACAAATATGATTAGGAGCAGTATAAAATGTAAAGAATGCATAAAACATCAAAAGAGAATAATATGAGTAGCTCTGGAAAAGTTATTGACGGAATTTGACGAACCATTCAGGCAATACGGCTATTAACAAAGACTTTAGAGAGAGCATCATCTAATGCTTACAACCCCTATGAAAGAAAAACAAACCAAAAAATGAAAGAAGAGCATCATCACCTGTTTGTTACCAGGAAAGTAACACGTCCAGATTCTCTAAGCATTTTGAGCATCGGAACAATTGATGTATTGTCATTGATATATCTGATGGTGGCAGCGGCAGAGAACAATATAAACAAACTAGTCAAACAAGGAGTGCATTATGAGAATATACAAGACAACAAGGATAACAACACCATTAGATTTGCATATTTCTAATTAATTGAAGAACATAGAAGATGTTCTCAACTACTCAACACCTCCACCCATTCTCAGCTCTCAAGCCTGAAATTCTTAAGGCGACAAAGCTTAAACATCACTCTTTTCAACGCTTTTCTAATTTAATTTAAGAGACATTTCTTAACCAATTTCTCCTACTGTGTTAGAAGCCAATTCTAATTCGATCTTAAGATTTGAAATCAGACTACAGATGGTCCCTAGATAAACCCGCAGCAAAAGAGCTACTAAACTAGATCTGCACATTAGATGTCAGATTTAAAAGTATTACGATCAGCTCTTTGATCAATCAGAAATGAAGATGGGTAAGATGTCAAACATTTCAGCATATCGGTTCTGAGTCAGTGTTGGATCTTCTTGATTTTAAGTCCCCTCTTTTCTTAGTTTACCTTATCTCTTTTTACTGTTATAGGAAAGCACTGACGCTACACTCTCTTAAATAAATGACAGCAACTACTGATGATTTCTAGATTTCCTGAAATATGGTCTGCTACAGTTATCTCTTTTACTTCCCTACATGCACCACACACATACAAACTGGCCTTTAGCTTTTCACGGAGAAGAGAGAGAGTACTTCCAGCTACCTTTTTTCCCCTAAACCTAACTAGTGAATGATAGAATAGCTAGGATAATTTATAATTCTTATAAGAACGGAAACGACATGTCGCCAATCTTCTGCGACCACCTATATTTTAAAAACTGAAACATTTTTATTATTGCAAGTGAGAAGAAAAACACAACACGAGTAAATGATTCTGGAAAAAATGTTGGACAAAAAGTACATTTGATGAGAGATTGAAAGAGTGAAGGAAAAGGCTTCTGAACTGAGTGCATGATGGTTGAAGTTTTCCTCTCACTCCTCGTTCAGAATATTAAAATTGTTAATATCCTTTCCTTTCCAATAAAATCCTTGTTTTCATATTAGGGAACTATCACACGGGTTAGAAGATAAAGCCGGGGATACCATATCACACAAGCCTATAGAGAAAAGAATCACCCACGGAAACAAACATAACAAGTGCATGTGCGACAACTAAGAGGGAAAAAAATTAATTTTAAGGCCAACACCCTAGGATAAAGCATGTATTGCTTCCTAAGGTCCACCAAATCTTACGTTCACCGGCTATGAAAGAGCTACTAATTACTAAATATGGTACATTCTCCAGAAGCAACAAAACAGTTGCCCATACCTTTTTGGATCTTTTGCAACCATCTGCTTCAAAGTCCCATCACGGTGGCACAATTCAACTGCTGCTCTAACATCCTTGTACATGCAAGAGTAGCTGCAAAAAGTGTTAGCAAATAACAGACCATGTGGCGTATTGAAGGAAGAATTTCTGTTAATAAAGCAGCGATAGTGAAAACACAGAAGGAATATTGAGAAATCTTTTTTTTTTGTGAAAAAGATAATTTATATATATTAAAGTTTAAACAGTGAGTACAGACTTGTTACTAGCATACAAAACAATAGTAGCATATACAGTTGTCACGGTCATCCTATCGTGGCATCCGTTTACATTCACACTTATATTTACATTAGTCTTAGTACTATTACTAATCAAACTAGTAGCCAACCGGCTTGGTTAAATATGAGCACAACCAGCCTTATCATATACAAAATGTAGCATAACAAAATCCGAAGCATTGACAAAAAATGTTGGCTTGCAAATTATCCATAACCTATCCAGGTAGAACCTTCACATTTCCACCGGACAAAAGGCACTTCAACTCTTATCTTAGTAGTAGTCTCTTTCTTGATGATTTGGATCTACTCACTATAGATAGATTATCCAATGTTGCCTTGTTTAATTGATGTAACCTCGCGATCCACATTATAGATTGCCATTTGATTGCGCCAAAATTCCATTGGAGGAAGTAGCAATCTCCCTGATCTGGATCTTTTATAACTCGAAGGTTCAGGAGAGATAACTGGAACGGACTCTTTCTCTTTCTGAGGAGGTTCATATGTCAATATTCTCTTTGCGCTTGTTGTGGCGGATGCACTTGCTCTTTTACAGCGAGATGTTCTATAATCACTAGTTTGCTCCTTTGCAGTGCTTGTAGAAGTGTTCCTACAATTAAGCTTGGCAGACCACCTCTCTGCTTGCGATTTTTCCATCATTCTTATCGTCCTTCTTCAAATTGACTTCTAGCTCATATCCTTTTCTCCCACTATGCTTCTTTAGATCTTTAACCTTTTCTGAGCACGCAGATGGTTTTTCGAAACCAAGGTCATCGTTTGCAGCAGCCTTACCTTTAGATTCTCTTCCTAAGTATGTTTTGTTGAACACCTCCCATTGAGGAGGAAAACCAAAAAGAAACTGTTCGAACACCTCAGATGGAAAACCATTTTCCTCCGAACGAGTTTTGTTTATGAAGCCTTTGAGGACAACGCATATCCCATCAATGGTTTCAAGAGTAAAAACATCAAATGCCTTGAGAATTGGTGCAGAGGAGAATACTTGCATCGCCTGTCCTTCTCGAGAAGTGTTCCCAGCAACGGCGAGAGTCCTTCCCTGAGAATCGGCTTCAGTCCTTTTAAGCCACCAATCTTTCAGAAAAACTGATGGCTTAAACCCAGATTTTAATGTCTTGGGTTCAGAAGAACCGACCCCTTTAGTTGAAGTTGAAGATTCCATTGCATTCTCCTTTTCATTCTTCTGCTTCTTGCGCGAGAATGCCATTAGGATTGAGAAATCCTAAGATACATACATAAATATATCTTGAAAGAGAGAAGGCTAATTATCTAGGCGGTGATTGATCAGTTGGTTTGCTCTTGTCATGTAAAGAGAAGAAAATGGGCAAAAGGGGGAAGGGAGTTGGCGGCTGGAAAGAAAATGCTCCAAGTTAGAATGACAACTTTATTAGGTTTTGCACTTGTATTTGGGCCAAACCTTTAGCTCTTTGTTTTGTTATTACTATTATTATATATTTGTACTTTGACCTAATATAAATCCTACAAATCTGACAAAGGTAAGTTAAGTACGTATTACTTAACAAATACTTCCTCCAATCTAGAATAAGTGATTTTTTTGCCTTTTTTTATAATCCAAAATAAGTAATTTTTTTGGATTTTAAGAATGACTTAATGATTTTTTTCCTACATTGTCTTTGGAGTAAATAATATTGGAATATGTGTTAGGAATATTTTTGTGAGATAGTAAGTTTAAAATGGTCAATTGTATTGCTAATTAATGCTAAAAATTGACTTTTTGAATATGTGTGAAAACATCCAAAAAAATCATACATAAATATATCTTGAAAGAGAGAAGGCTAATGACTATCTAGGCGGTGATTGATCAGTTGGTTTGCTCTTGTCATGTAAAGAGAAGAAAATGGGCAAAAAGGGGAAGGGAGTTGGCGGCTGGAAAGGAAATGATCCAAGTTAGAATGACAACTTTATTAGGTTTTGCACTTGTATTTGGGCTAAACCTTTAGCTCTTTGTTTTGTTATTACTATTATTATATATTTGTACTTTGACCTAATATAAATCCTATAAATTTGACAAAGGTAAGTTAAGTATTACTTAACAAATACTTCCTCCAATCCAGAATAAGCGATTTTTTTGTCTTTTTTTTATAATCCAAAATAAGTGATTTTTTTGGATTATAAGAATAACTTAATGATTTTTTTCCTACATTGTCCTTGGAGTAAATAGTATTGGAATAAATGTTAGGAATATTTTTGTGAGATAGTAAGTTTAAAATGGTCAATTGTATTGCTAATTAATGCTAAAAATTGACTTTTTGAATATGTGTGAAAACATCCAAAAAATCACTTATATTGGACCAGAGGGAGTACAAATTAGCAAGAAAATTATCTATGAAAAATGCAAAAGATTAAACATATAATTCACATTAAGTAAATTAAAAAAATGAACTTGCATGAAATAAAGATATTTATAATATGTTTTACTCTTTACAATTTTTTTCGTCATATACGATATTTTTAGTTTTGTTATATTCTCCTATTTCAATCATATTAACTTCTTAATTTTAGAATTTAATTAGATAATGATAGTTATTAAACTAGCATTACTTTTCTATTAATCTAAATTGAGGGTAATTAGTGATAAATATACATAAATACAAACTTATTGTTTAAATTTGATATTGTTAGATATTCAAATCTAATGAAAATTAGTTACATAATTATTTAAATTGCATTGAAATTACAAGTATATTTTGTTTTATATGAATTATAATATGCTAGTTGTTATTGTTGTTCAATCCTATATTGACCATATAAAATTTTAAAAAATTTATGTGAAATTTAATAACATCGACTTATGTAACATTATAAAATAACAAATAATAGTCACAAGAGAAAACATGATCTTTATCACATTTAATTCTCAATTCTAATATTCAATGTATATTTAATTTATGATAATTGAAAACTTATCAATATAGTAAATTATTATCACACACACGCGCGCACACACACACACACACATATATATATATATATATAAGAATAACTTTTTGGCCTTTTTTTATAATCCAAAATAAGTGATTTTTTTGGATTATAAGAATAACTTAATGATTTTTTTCCTACATTGTCCTTGGAGTAAATAGTATTGGAATAAATGTTAGGAATATTTTTGTGAGATAGTAAGTTTAAAATGGTCAATTGTATTGCTAATTAATGCTAAAAATTGACTTTTTGAATATGTGTGAAAACATCCAAAAAATCACTTATATTGGACCAGAGGGAGTACAAATTAGCAAGAAAATTATCTATGAAAAATGCAAAAGATTAAACATATAATTCACATTAAGTAAATTAAAAAAATGAACTTGCATGAAATAAAGATATTTATAATATGTTTTACTCTTTACAATTTTTTTCGTCATATACGATATTTTTAGTTTTGTTATATTCTCCTATTTCAATCATATTAACTTCTTAATTTTAGAATTTAATTAGATAATGATAGTTATTAAACTAGCATTACTTTTCTATTAATCTAAATTGAGGGTAATTAGTGATAAATATACATAAATACAAACTTATTGTTTAAATTTGTTATTGTTAGATATTCAAATCTAATGAAAATTAGTTACATAATTATTTAAATTGCATTGAAATTACAAGTATATTTTGGTTTATATGAATTATAATATGCTAGTTGTTATTGTTGTTCAATCCTATATTGACCATATAAAATTTTAAAAAATTTATGTGAAATTTAATAACATCGACTTATGTAACATTATAAAATAACAAATAATAGTCACAAGAGAAAACATGATCTTTATCACATTTAATTCTCAATTCTAATATTCAATGTATATTTAATTTATGATAATTGAAAACTTATCAATATAGTAAATTATTATCACACACACGCGCGCACACACACACACACACATATATATATATATATATAAGAATAACTTTTTGGCCTTTTTTTATAATATATATATATATATATATATATATATATATATATATATCTTCAGATGTGAATACTTGTTTAAAAATATATACTTAAATAAAGAAATAATTCTAAGTACCTATAAAGAAATTAGTGAACTTCCATAAATTAATACATAAATTCTCTATAAATGTTAGTATATTTTGAATTTTAATCATTATTTATATAATAAACGTCCAAAAATAACAAGTTGCAATAAAATAAAATGTGTCTAGAAGATTACCATTGTTACGGCTAGGGGTGTACAAACCGAATCGGAAATCTACACCAAACCGAAAAGTCAAACCAAACCGATTAAAAACCCCGATTAGGTTTGATATTAAGTAGAAAAACAAACGAACAAACCAACATATAAATATATAAGTTTTACATTTACTTTTAAGATTTTATATAGAATTTTCTTTAAAAAATATCTAGAAATATCTGGGATTATTTTGTGGGATATAATATTTAATAGTATATGAAGTGCTCACTATTTATTAACCTTAAATAATGGAGTGTATGATCACTTTCTCATCAAGTGTTACCGAAATTCGTCAATCTCTTTATTCTTCTATATTTATATTATATGTTAAGATCTATTAAATTATTATTTCTTTTCTGAATGTGAAGTGATTATTATTATTTGGGTATCATATTAATTTTTATGTTTAGTTACTAAATTCAGTTAACTTTGAAGGTGTACATCAACGAAATATTATTGTCAAACGATTATTAAAATAACTATTACTATGTGTTGCTAAGAAAATTCGCTCATACGAATATTTTAATATAGATAATATGTTTGTCAATTATTTATATTTTTACTAAACATATATTTACTTATAAAAAATTATCAAAGTAAGATTGAAATAATATTAAAGTAACAGAAAATTCGAAAAATTCGACAAAGCCGAACCAATTCAAACCATAATTTATTCCAAGTGGCGACTCTGAAATAAATAAATAATCCCATTTCGAATATTGTCACTTAAATTGGAAAAACTCCCTTGTGCTTCTATCCTTCGGGGTAAGGCGCCAAAAGGAGGTGTGACAGAACCAATTCAAACCAATATAGTTGGTTTGGTGATTTTGATAAAAACTGAACCAACCCGGTCCATGTACACCCCTAGTTACGGCAAATCTACCTTGTTGCAAAAACTAATAAACATTTATCATACATATAAATCTGTAGTTATATTATTTTATCATTACAAATAATTGTAGATATTAATGCAATTATTGACATGTCGTTTTAGAACTTGAAGAAAAAATATTTATTTAGTATTATTTTGATTTAAATAATTTAATGCGACTACAAGATTATTATTGCTATATTAAGTATCAACTCATGACAAAAACTAATGATTAACTACGAAATTTAATTATAGCAAGAAATCTGCGATTGATTTAACCTATACTGCCATAATTTTATATAACTTGAAGCAAAAATATTTATTTAACTATAATATTTTATTTTAAATATTTTAATGTGGCTAAAAGATTACTATAGCTATAGTAAGTTTCAACTCCAGGCCAAAAACTAATGACTAGTGTCAAAATTTAATTATAGCAATAAATTGTGGCTATATCATCTAACTAGTGCCACAACTTTTTAGAACTTGAAGCAAAAATATTCAATTAGCTATAATATTTTATTGTAAATAATTTATTGTGGCTAAAAGGTTATTATTGCTACAATAACTATTGGTTTATGGCAAAAACTTATGATTAGCTACAAAACTTTACTTGTAGCAATGAATTTGTAGCTATTTAGGTATCTATTGCCACGATTGTTATCTATTATAGCTAATATGAAGAATTAGCTTTACCAACTTAAATTTCGTGGCTAAGAAATTTTATAATTTGGTAAATATCCATAAAAATTTTATTTTTGTGGCTATTATTAGGTATTAGCTACAATTTTTAAATTCGTAGCTTAGATTTCGTAGTTATAAATGCATAATGTTGTAGTGGTTAAAGTTACCTTGATAGGTAAGTTTCACACTTATGATGGTTAATGTTCAATTATTTTATGTGACAACAAATAATTTCGTGACTTAACTATTATAATAAATAAAATTTAATGACCATACATGAAATTAACTCATTAGATATTAGTGGGTTCCAGAACCTAATATCCTTAAGGTATTATTACTTTTAGCACGCGTCTATTTATATTTGGTAGTCAAAAAATATATAAAATTTGTATAATCTTGGTATATAATATACAAAATGTATATATATAAAAAATACATATTTTATATATTTTTCGTTATTATTTTTATAACGACTATACAATGTCATGTTTCCAATTTCCTTCGACATAATGGAACTTATCTTAAGTTCATATTGGGGTTTGGGTTGTTCAAATTTCTTAGGTCACTGTCCCAAATCATGAAGAAGATGCATGGAGCTTTTCAACTTTTTTGGGAAACTTTTCAAAAGTTGATGCTCAAATATACATCAAGCTACCGATAATTAGATTCCTTATCATCCTCGATTCTTCTATGTACTACTAAGAAAAATTAAAATTAGTTATGAAATCTATCGTTGAATTGCTCGTAGCTAACATGATATTATGCTGTTAATCTATCGTTAAATAGGATTAATGAGGAATTTTATTGTTTAACTGTATAATTTGTTTATCGCAAATTTTTTTTTTAATAGTTATGGTACATGGATTAAATTAAAGACCTTCCTTGCATGGTATCTCTCCCATTTTATTTGAAAGATATCCTGTGCTTATTCCCCTATAGCGTGAATTTATATCTTTATGTGAATCTTTCCAGCTCAAAGGTTAAGATTGTTCTTGCGTGAGAGAGGATGAAATATATTACTACTAGAATTTTTCGAAAGGATCTACCTTTGATTATTTTTCTTGAATATAATATTAGTGTGATGTTCCTGTCGGAGGGTGGGTCAAGCGCTACTAATAATAAGCTTCTAAAGTAGAGGTGCAAAGTCGGCTCTAACCTTACGAGTGGTAAGGCCGGTGTCTTAGGCCCCAAATTTGGAGGCCCCATTTTCTTAAAAATAATACGCTTATAGGTGTTTAAAAAATAATATTTAGTACTTTTAATTAGGAGTGTACAAAAGAAATTGATAAATCGCAACAACCTGATAATCCGAGTCAAACCGAGAAAAAAAACCTGACTATGGTTTGGTTTGATTTGGTTTGGTATGGGAAAAAAACCCGACTATAATTGGTTTGATTTGGTTTTAACTAAAGAAAGTCAAACCGAAACCAAACCAACCCGACATTACATATATAGAAATATTAGATATATTAAATATATAAATATACTTATTGTGATGTAATTTATAAATATTTCTTAAAAAAATTCATAATTTTATCTTTTAAGATTGGACTTAGAACTTTTGAATGTTCCAATAAGTTTTATAGCTAGTAACATTAATAAACTAAATAATGCTAACAAAAGCCTAAACCAATATCAAATCAATATTAATGCTAAAAAAGACATTCAATTCAATACTATATATGAACGAGAATGTATTGAATATTTATATTTTATTTTACAATAATTTAGATAAAAATGCATAACATATTTTTATTTTTCCTTTATTAGCATTTAGTCATGTGATTGACACTCCTTTATTAGTCTACTTATTTTATCATGACTTATTACTTCTAAATTATATTTATTTTTATTATAGTTTTTTAATTAGCAATATTTATATTACATAATTTTATTGTCTTTATTGTTGAATATTTTAGGATAATGCCATGATACTTCTCATAGTTTGTATTATTTTCTTGAAAAATACTTTGTATAGTTATATCTTACTAGGATTAAAGAAATATTTTGAGCACAATTTATATGTTTTGTTCTACGGAGATTTTACCAAAAAACCCGAAAATTCGAAAAAAACCCGAGAGTGAAAAACTCAAGTTTATTGGTTTGGTTTGGTCTTTAGATTTAATAACCCGATACAAGTGATTTGGTTTGGTAATTGTAAAATCCGAACCAACCCGACCTATGTACACCCCTACTTTTAATACTATATATATATATATATATATATATATATATATATATATATATAGATATATATATATATATATATATATATATATATATATATAGAGAGTAAAATAATAATTTGGCTTATTTAAAAATGGATAGATGAATAGTTTTCCCGATGCTCTAATTTTTCACTTTTTACTCTTTTATTAGATAGCATGTAAAATTTTACTCCCCCTCTACATATTTTTTGTCTTTCTCTTTAATATCCTTAATCACCTTCTTTCTCCAAGATTTCATTAATTTAAGTGTTCAATAATACTTTTAAGCTTCCAATAATTTTATATTTCTCTTATTCTATAATATCTTATCTAAAATCAATTATATCTCTAAAAAAATAAATGAGTTCGCTATAATACTAGAGAGAAGGAATTATTAGAAAAAATTGATTATAAAAAAGAATATTAACAACTTTATATCTCAAAAAGCAAGAAGAATAGACTTCAAATAAAAATATATCTTATAACTTTCTTTTAAAATTTAGGCATCATATTAAACTTTGGCTTTAGGGCGCATGTGCTTGAGCCGCCCCTGTAGGGGTGCACATGTCACCTTAGGCAAATCCCACATCCCATTGGATGGGAGAGGAAAGTAATAAGTTTTATAAGGCATGATAAAATTTCACATGGTACGTGTTCTTTTGGCGCTCGAGGTGGCGTTGCCTAAAAGACAAATCTGTGCGGGCCTAGACCCAAAGTGAAAAATACATGTCATTGAGTTGGGCCGTGACAAATATTCAGAGCCAATCTCTCTGTATGGTGGTGGGGCAAACCTTAGCGAGGACACTGCGTCCCAAGGGGGTGAACGTGATGCCAATGATGAAGGGCAAGCTGATGAGGGCGCGCGATTAAACAAGACTAATAGGTTTCTATGCTGGCAAGCTTCTAAAGAAGGGATGTACGTGTCACCTTAGGCGAATCTACATCGGAATGGAAGAGGAAAGTGATGAGCTTTATAAGGCATAAGACAAGTTCACATGGTACGCGCGTTTTTGGGGTTTGAGTTGGCATTGCCTAAAAGACAAATCTGTGTTGGCCTAGGCCCAAAACGAATACGTGCCATGGGCTTTGGTTGTGACAAATATGGTATCAGAGCAGAATCTGCCTCAGTAGAGGACAAATCTCAGCGAGGACGCTGAATCTTTGGGGGGGATGTGATGCCCCTGATGAAGGGTGGGTTGATCAGGGCGGTCAAGCAGGAATGACAGACTTCTAGGTTGGCGAGCTTCTAAAGAAGGGATGCACATGTCATCTTAGGCGCATCCCACGCTGAAATGGGAGAGAAAAATGATGAGCTTTATAAGGCATGACACAAATTTACATAATATGCGCGCTTTTAGGGCCCAAAGTCACGTAGCCTAAAAGACAAATCTGTACGAGCCTGACCCAAGATAAGGTGGACAATATGTTCCGTGTGCTTGGGTTGTGACAATTGGATGTGCGGACGAAGTCTCTCAGTGCAAGTTAATTAAAAAAGTTGGATATAAGGTAGTATATGATTTCTTAATAGTGTAGTTTTTTCTTCTTCAAAATATCAAGCGGACAAATCAAAGTAGAAAGTATCTATTGGTTGGATTAGCCTTGATAGGAGCAAGCATAAAGTGATTCTCCTTTGAGGGGACTATCCAATGAAGTGGAATAGAATTTGCCTCATCCTTTTGCTTATAGTCAAATGATGTATTTTGCATGAAGAAATCTTCAGAATTTCCAACAAGCTCCAAAATCACATGATAAAATGTTTTATCTATTTTGGGCCAAAGATAAGGGACTTAAGAAGTGCAGAATTTTCCAGCCTGTAATGAACAACAACAACGTAAAATCATATCCATAACCCAGGGAACATGGAGATGCTGGAATTTTATTTTTTAAAAAGGAATGAAAGCCATTTGACATATCCTCATGGTAAAGAGTAGATTCAGTAGAATCATCTTTTCTTATAGGAATTGGATGTTCTTTTCTTCAATTCTTTTTCTCTTCTAATGTGAAGATGGTGGGCGATATTTTTACTAATTTCTTGGTCTTAGGGTTTGAATTCTCTAAATTCTTCCGTATCTTCATAAGGCAACTGTAACATTTACGTACGCACTAGCTCCCTAGACCACACTGGGTTTGTAGTTGTTTGTTGTTACTGTTGCTGGGAATATCCAAACCATTCCACCACGACCCTTGCCGATAAAATCCATGCAATCTTGTATAGAGAATATAATTCAAATTCACAATCAGGCAAGTGCATATACGAGAGAGCACAAAACAAATATGATACATTTGAGTTATTTAACCACAAAACATAAAGATTTTCTACGTTGGTATACAACTTAAAGGGTTGCATTCCCAGATGACCTAAATCAAAGAATTCAATATTTAAAACATGTCGATGCACCTAAAAGTTAGAATGAGCAAAGCTCTTCTTCCAAATGCACTGCCTGCGCCTCTTGGCTGATATGATTACCTCAAATGGAAAGGATGTCAAATTCATGGGGCATAAAAGCTTCGCTCGGCCTATAGTACTTATCGGGGGAATACAGGCTCAAGTTTGTCACTTGGCTGGTGTAAAGGCATGCGAACCTCTCCACCTATGAATCAACAAAATGCAACTTCAGTCCTTAAGTAAAGATCATGCTCACAAAGTAAAGAGTACTTCACAAACCCAGCAAGTGCAGGATACAACCCAAGTATTTAATCATACCTGATGTGCAAAGCGAGAATTCTGATACCCGGTCTTCATGAGTTGTCCCCAGACGTTGTGGAACTGTAAATGTTTGATGAATTCATGAGAAAAGAAAAAGTATAATATTTCTTTTTTCTGAAAGTTAAAACCAATTTATTAATACTGAACCTAGCCAGTGCCAAACAGAACACAGGTAGAAAGTATTATTACTTATTATTTAAAAGTTTCACTAAAGTTTGCTCCAGACAAGGATGAATTGTTCCCTAAAGAAATAATCCCACATTTGAAAAAACTTTGTCTCTTTAACAATCATACCTTTTGGTGACATTCTCGTTGTGCCTGATGATGACTGAGCCTGACCTCCTCGCTTTGAGACTATAAAATGACACCATTAAAACCAGATTAATTAAACCAATTACAGATATCAATATAGAGAAATTGACCGGATATAGGACTGTTTCTGTTAGTGGTTAAATTTATCTTTCTATATCTTGAAATGACCAACCTTCAGCTTGTCAAGCTCGGACAGCATTTTCTCCTTGCTGGTATCATTAGTATCTTCAGACCTGAAGCATATGACAGCTCATGAAACGATTCAAGACAAACGGAAAATAAAAGTGAGCTGGTTTCTGATGATACAAAAGTTCTCTATTCAGACAATTGTAGGAGTATCCTCTGCCAAAATGGTTCTAAGAACGGACAAAGATCTTCGTCCAAGATGCACATACAAAAGGCTTCTTATTTCTCAACTTAAGGGAAACTTGTTACTGCTCAGTCATAAGACTGACGACTCCACAGTCCACACTGGAATAAGGTCTCATGGAGGCAGAAAGTCTATATTCACAAATTAATGGTTTCCTTCTTCTCTGTCATTCTCCAACCACCTTGATTTTGCTTCTTTATTTCTCAATTTTCTTTTCTTCTCCTACTTTCTTAGCAGAAGGGACAAGAGATGAAAACAATCACACAGATAAGGGCAAAACCAAAAAAAATCATGCAAGTGTGAGCTCTACAATTCAAAATGAAAGGGAGAGAATTATTACTTGAGGGACCACTTAAGATGGTGAATTTCATCTTCAATGTGATCACGCTGACTCCTCAGTAACTGAAGTTGCTGCAAAATAATGTGAAATTGCAATTATTTACATTACCATTTACCATCACCATGTAGCATAACATAAAGCAGATAATTTCGGGTTTAAACTAAAATGCCATAAATTTACACATAATTCATTTGCTTCATCATTAGCTCAAAGACCATAGAGGG
The DNA here is from genome assembly GCA_032618575.1 of Nicotiana noctiflora. Lineage (NCBI taxonomy): Eukaryota > Viridiplantae > Streptophyta > Magnoliopsida > Solanales > Solanaceae > Nicotiana > Nicotiana noctiflora. The sequence continues at coordinate 28,661 of JASVEL010001292.1, read as the reverse complement.
GAAAAAAAATATTTTCACGTGTAACTAGTGTATGGCTATGGAGTGAATTTATTTGCTTAGATGACAACAAAACTGCTTTCCCCTGAAATTTCCAATTATAAATACATCAAAAGATCTAATTAATAAGTGTGACTAAAGTAAGATACCAATCAAGGATAAACCTGAAAAAGACCAGTAAAGCTGTTGTTAAAGTGTCCAACGTTGAGGGAACAGTTGTGCCTAAAGGCTCTCACAAGCCCAGAAATTTTTTCCATCTCTAAAGCCAAATTAGTTATTCTTGTTTATTATGTTCTCACGTATAAAGAGCTAAAAAGCATATGAAGTACAGAAAAATCTTACGGAGTACACAGAAACAGCGAAGGGTATGTTTATATACCTTCCGCATGTCCCTTAGTTCCCAGAGAAGTTCAACTTCTCTCTCAAGCTCTGGAACAACAAGCATTGTTCTCCAACCTGCTCAAACATCATAAGATTCTAAAGTCTATAAATTCAAACTATTAAAAGAAGCAAAGGGGGAAAAAGAAAAAGGTATGCAGGAGCAGCTACGGGTTGGATATAAGATAGCCATGACCATGGAAAACTCTACTGGGGAGAAAATTTGGAGGATATTAATTTTCTTTCCATCCATGAAAATAGTGATTTTGAAAATCTTGCAATATTCTTTTAATATCATTATCAGTGCTTAAATATAGAAGCAGCTAGTCAACTGCTTTAGTGATTTAAGTTACACATGGTCACAAATAATGTAAATTCCCAGGTATAATAATTTTTATTAAATCTGACAGCATACAAGTAACTCATCATAATTGTTCTAATATGGCTCTAACATAATGGATGTATCAGTTGCTTACGTAGTTTGATGAACTAGAAAGTTGTTCGGAAGCCTTATTAGAACTCCTTACCAATATATGAAAAACAAGACACAGAAAACAGCAAGAGGAACCCATGAAATGGAGAATGCATACCCAAAACCTTTTTGCTGCGTAAGATATCACCGTAAATGTGATCTCCAACATAAAGAACCTAATTGAAGAGAACAATGTGTTACATCCCAATAAGCAAATAAAAAAATGCAAAATAAACACCATACTTTGTCACCCAATTAGATACATGATCAAGCTCATGATAACACCAAGTAAATCCATTACTCCTCTCCACATCTTCCTAGAGTGAAATTAGACTCCTGACAAAGCTAAGTGCTGTCTCTTTCAGCCACATAGATTATTTAAAGATATGTCATTTGTGCTTGTACATATGTAAATCATTAACAAAAAAGAATGCTGAAAGAAGTAAAAAGTAGTAATCAAGAGTAAGACTATAAAATTTGCAAAATACCTGAGAGCTTGACTCAATTGAGAGTAATTTATGCAAATGGCCAACATTCCCCCCCCCCCAAGAGAAATTAGGAAAAATATACAGTCATTTTACACAAACCATCAAATTCCACAAACTATGCAGCACGAATTATATCTGCATCCGCACCTGGTAAATTCTGCAGCCTTTTTCCAAGCTCTTTAACGGCAATCTTATAGAAGTGCTTCCCACCTAATGTACCAGACAAAGTCAGAACACGAACAAAATGGAGAAGGAAGTGGATATAGAAAACTAAATTTTTCTGCACTGACCTGTGCCATAGGAGTTCCATTATCGGTGTTAATAAGCATGCCACTCTCAGGCTCAACCTCAAAAAGATTTGCACGGTTTTCATCATGGAAAAAGCCTGGTTTTGCACTGCATAAAAGTCAAGTACTTGTTTGTCAGCAGAGTGATCATAACTCTGCAAACAATAGCTAGATAAGGAAACGATGACAGGCATTTACCCTACACAAGGCTACATATGGTTGGCACCAAAAGAATCACATCTGCATATTCAAGAAAGTTTAAAGGAAAGAAAATGACCTGCCAGTGATGACTATATCAAAGTACCGAAGCCAATCATAATGGGAAGTAGACGATCCATCTAAAGGTGAAGGCCCACAGAGAAAGTTCATAACAATGTTTGTATAGTCCCACAAGCTGCACAAATATGATTAGGAGCCGTATAAAATGTAAAGAATGCATAAAACATCAAAAGAGAATAATATGAGTAGCTCTGGAAAAGTTATTGATGGAATTTGACGAACCATTCAGGCAATACGGCTATTAACAAAGACTTTAGAGAGAGCATCATCTAATGCTTACAACCCCTATGAAAGAAAAACAAACCAAAAAATGAAAGAAGAGCATCATCACCTGTTTGTTACCAGGAAAGTTAGCACGTCCAGATTCTCTAAGCATTTTGAGCATCGGAACAATTGATGTATTGTCATTGATATATCTGATGTTGGCAGTGGCAGAGAACAATATAAACAAACTAGTCAAACAAGGAGTGCATTATGAGAATATACAAGACAATAAGGATAACAACACCATTGGGTTTGCATATTTCTAATTAATTGAAGAACATAGAAGATGTTCTCAACTACTCAACACCTCCACCCATTCTCATCTCTCAAGCCTGAAATTCTTAAGGCGACAGAGCTTAAACATCACTCTTTTCAACGCTTTTCTAATTTAATTTAAGAGACATTTCTTAACCAATTTCTCCTACTGTGTTAGAAGCCAATTCTAATTCGATCTTAAGATTTGAAATCAGACTACAGATGGTCCCTAGATAAACCCGCAGCAAAAGAGCTACTAAACTAGATCTGCACATTAGATGTCAGATTTAAAAGTATTACGATCAGCTCTTTGATCAATCAGAAATGAAGATGGGTAAGATGTCAAACATTTCAGCATATCGGTTCTGAGTCAGTGTTGGATCTTCTTGATTTTAAGTCCCCTCTTTTCTAAGTTTACCTTTCTCTTTTTACTGTTATAGGAAAGCACCGACGCTACACTCTCTTAAATAAATGACAGCAACTACTGATGATTTCTAGATTTCCTGAAATATGGTCTGCTACAGTTATCTCTTCTACTTCCGTACATGCACCACACACCTACAAACTGGCCTTTAGCTTTTCACAGAGAAGAGAGAGAGTACTTCCAGCTACCTTTTTTCCCCTAAACCTAACTAGTGAATGATAGGATAGCTAGGATAATTTATAATTCTTATAAGAACGGCAACAACACGTCGCCAATCTTCTGCGATCACCTATATTTTAAAAACTGAAACATTTTTATTATTGCAAGTGAGAAGAAAAACACAACACAAGTAAATGATTCTGGAAAAAATGTTGGACAAAAAGTACATTTGATGAGAGATTGAAAGAGTGAAGGAAAAGGCTTCTGAACTGAGTGCATGATGGTTGAAGTTTTCCTCACTCCTCGTTCAGAATATTAAAATTGTTAATATCCTTTCCTTTCCAATAAAATCCTTGTTTTCATATTAGGGAACTATCACACGGGTTAGAAGATAAAGCTGGGGATACCATATCACACAAGCCTATAGAGAAAAGAATCACCCACGGAAACAAACATAACAAGTGCATGTGCGACAACTAAGAGGGAAAAAATTTAATTTTAAGGCCAACACCCTAGGATCAAGCATGTATGGTACACAGAAGGAAAGAGCTACTAATTACTAATTATGGTACATTCTCCAGAAGCAACAAAACAGTTGCCCATACCTTTTTGGATCTTTTGCAACCATCTGCTTCAAAGTCCCATCACGGTGGCACAAATCAACTGCTGCTCTAACATCCTTGTACATGCGAGAGTAGCTGCAAAAAGTGTTAGCAAATAACAAACCATGTAGCGTATTGAAGGAAGAATTTCTGTTAATAAAGCAGCGGTAGTGAAAACACAGAAGGAATATTGAGAAATCCTTTTTTTTGTGAAAAAGATATTTTATATATATTAAAGTTTAAACCGTGCGTACAGAGTTGTTACTAGCATACAAAGTATTACCATAACAATACCCTTATATTTACATTAGTCTTAGTATTATTACTAATCAAATTTAATATGAGCACAACCAGCCTTATGATATACAAAATGTAGCATAACAAAATCCAAAGCATTGACAAAAATTGTTGGCTTGCAAATTATGCCATACTGACGTCCTTACTTAGCTAAGTGATCTGTTATCCTATTTTGTTCTCTGTGGGCACCATTGATCACCGATTTATCTAACCTATCCAGGTAGAACCTTCACATTTCCACCGGACAAAAGGCGCTTCAACTCTTATCTTAGTAGCCGTCTCTTTCTTGATGATTTGGATCTACTCACTATAGATAGATTATCCAGACCTATGTTGCCTTGTTTAATTGATGTAACCTCGCGATCCACATTATAGATTGCCATTTGGTTGCGCCAAATTCCATTGGAGGAATTAGCAATCTCCCTGATCTGGATCTTTTATAACTCGAAGGTTCAAGAGAGATAACTGGAACTGCCTCTTTCTCTTTCTGAGGAGGTTCATATGTCAATATTCTCTTTGCCCTTGTTGTGGCGGATGCACTTGCGCTTTTAAAGCGAGATGTTCTATAATCACTAGTTTGCTCCTTTGCAGTGCTTGTAGAAGTGTTCCTACAATTAAGCTTGGCAGACCACCTCTCTGCTTGTTTTGTCATCTTTCGTACAATAACTGCACTAGCGATTTTTCCATCATTCTTATCGTCCCTCTTCAAATTGACTTCTAGCTCATATCCTTTTCTCCCACTATGCTTCTTTAGATCTTTAACCTTTTCTGAGCACGCAGATGGTTTTTCGAAACCAAGGTCATCGTTTGCAGCAGCCTTACCTTTAGATTCTCCCATTGAGGAGGAAAACCAAAAAGAAACTGTTCGAACACCTCAGATGGAAAACCATTTTCCTCCGAACGAGTTTTGTTTATGAAGCCTTTGAGGACAACGCATATCCCATTGATGGTCTCAAGAGTAAAAACATCAAATGCCTTGAGAATTGGTGCAGAGGAGAATACTTGCATCGCCTGACCTTCTCGAGAAGTGTTCCCAGCAACGGCGAGAGTCCTTCCCTGAGAATCAGCTTCAGTCCTTTTAAGCCACCAATCTTTCAGAAAAACTGATGGCTTAAACCCAGATTTTGATGTCTTGGGTTCAGAAGAACAGACCCCTTTTTACTCTTGAGACCATCGATGGAATAAAGTTGTCATGCTACTGACTATCTAGGGCGGTGATTGATCAGTTGGTTTGCTCTTGTCATGGTAAAGAGAAAAGACAATGTTGAAGAAAATGGGCAAAAGGGGAAGGGAGTTGGCGGCTGGAAAGGAAATGATCCAAGTTAGAATGACAACTTTATTAGGTTTTGCACTTGTATTTGGGCCAAACCTTTAGCTCTTTGTTTTGTTATTACTATTATTATATATTTGTACTTTGACCTAATATAAATCCTACAAATCTGACAAAGGTAAGTTAAGTACGTATAAAATAAATACTCCCTACGGTCCAAAATAAATAATTTTTTGATATTTTTTTGTGATTCAAAATAAGTAATTTTTTTGGATTTCAAGAATGATTTAATGATGTTTTTCCTACATTATCCTTGGAGTAAAGAGTATTGGAATATGTGTTAGGAGTGTTTATGTGAGATAGTAAGGTTAAAATGGTCAATTTTATTGCTAATTAATGCTAAAAATTGATTTTCTTAATATGTGTGAAAACATCCAAAAACTCACTTATTTTGGACCGGAGGAAGTACATAATAAATTGTTTCAGTTTCTCAAATGATTTTTTATACGGATGGAAGGATTAATCTATTATCGTATCAATATTTGCAGTAAACTAAAAATGATAATGTTACAATTTATGTGAAAATTTAGTACATACACTATGTATTTATTAATTAGCTTTAACATTGAACTTCTTAATTTTAGAATTAAATTAGATAATGATAGTTATTAAACTAGCATTAGACCAATAAATAAAAGAACTTTTATATTAATCTAAATTGAGGGTAATTAGTGATAAATATACATAAATACAAACTTATTGTTTAAATTTGATATTGTTAGATATTCAAATCTAATGAAAATTAGTTACATAATTATTTAAATTGCATTGAAATTACAAGTATATTTTGTTTTATATGAATTATGATATGCTAGTTGTTATTGTTGTTCACTCCTATATCGACCACATATAAAATTTTAAAAAATTTATGTGAAATTTAATAACATCGACTTATGTAACATTATAAAATAACAAATAATAGTCACAAGAGAAAACATGATCTTTATCACATTTAATTCTCAATTCTAATATTCAATGTATATTTAATTTATGATAAATGAAAACGAATATACATATACACACACACACACACACACACACACACACACACACACACACATATATATATATATATATATATATATATATATATATATATATATATATATATATATATATATATATATATATATATATATATATATATATATATATATATATATATATATATCTTCAGATGTGAATACTTGTTTAAAAATATATACTTAAATAAAGAAATAATTCTAAGTACCTATAAAGAAATTAGTGAAGTTCCATACATTAATACATAAATTCTCTATAAATGTTAGTATATTTTGAATTACACATTATTTATATAATAAACGTCCAAAAATAACAAGTTGCAATAAAATAAAATGTGTCTAGAAGATTACCATTGTTACGGCTAGGGGTGTACAAACCGAATCGGAAATCCACACCAAACCGAAAAGTCAAACCAAACCGATTAAAAATCCGATTAGGTTTGATATTAAGTAAAAAAACAAACGAACAAACCAACATATAAATATATAAGTTTTACATGTACTTTTAAGATTTTATATAGAATTTTCTTTAAAAAAATATCTAGAAATATCTAGGATTATTTTGTGGGATATAATATTTAATAGTATATGAAGTGCTCACTATTTATTAACTTTAAATAATGGAGTATATGATCACTTTCTCATCAAGTGTTACTGAAATTCGTCAATCTCTTTATTCTTCTATATTTATATTATATGCTAAGATCTATTAAATTGTTATTTCTTTTCTGAATGTGAAGTGATTATTATTATTTAGGTATCATATTAATTTTTATGTTTAGTTACTAAATTCAGTTAACTTTGAAGGTGTACATCAACGAAACATTATTGTCAAACGATTATTAAAATAACTTTTACTATGTGTTGCTAAGAAAATTCTCTCATACGAATATTTTAACATAGATAATATGTTTGTCAATTATTTATATTTTTACTAAACATATATTTACTTATAAAAAATTTACCAAAGTAAGATTGAAATAATATTAAAGTAACAAAAAATCGGAAAAATTCGACAAAGCCGAACCAATTCAAACCAATATAGTTGGTTTGGTGATTTTGATAAAAACTGAACCAACCCGGTCCATGTACACCCCTAGTTACGGCAAATCTACCTTGTTGCAAAAACTAATAAACATTTATCATACATATAAATCTGTAGTTATATTATTTTATCATGACAAATAATTGTAGATATTAATCCAATTATTGATATGTTGTTTTAGAACTTGAAGAAAAATTATTTATTTAGTATCATTTTGATTTAAATAATTTATTGCGACTACAAGATTATTATTGCTATATTAAGTATCAACTCATGACAAAAACTAATGATTAGCTACGAAATTTAATTATAGCAAGAAATCTGCGATTGATTTAACCTATACTGCCACAATTTTAATTAACTTGAAGCAAAAATATTCATTTAACTATAATATTTTATTTTAAATATTTTAATGTGGCTAAAAGATTACTATAACTATAGTAAGTTTCAACTCCAGGCCAAAAATTAATGACTAGTGTCGAAATTTAATTATAGCAACTAATTGTGGCTATATATATCATCTAACTACTGCCACAACTTTTTAGAACTTGAAGCAAAAATATTCAATTAGCTATAATACTTTATTTTAAATAATTTATTGTGGCTAAAAGGTTATTATTGCTACAATAACTATTGATTTATGGCAAAAATTTATGATTAGCTACAAAACATTACTTGTAGCAATGAATTTGTAGCTATTTAGGTATCTATTGCCACAATTGTTATCCATTATAGCTAATATGAAGAATTAGCTTTACCAACTTAATTTTCGTGGCTAAGAAATTTTATAATTTGGTAAATAGCCATAAAATTCTTATTTTTGTGGTTATTATTAGGTATTGGCTACAATTTTTAAATTCGTAGCTTAGATTTTGTAGCTATAGATGCATAATGTTGTAGTGGTTAAAGTTACCTTGATAGGTAAGTTTCACACTTATGATGGGTAATGTTCAATTATTTTATGTGACAACAAATAATTTCGTGACTTAACTATTATAATAAATAAAATTTAATGACCATACATGAAATTAACTCATTAGATATTAGTAGGTTCCAGAACCTAATATCCTTAAGGTATTATTACTTTTAGCCCGCGTCAAAACTATTTATATTTGGTAGTCGAAAAAATATATAAAATTTGTATAATCTTGGTATATAATATACAAAATGTATATATATAAAAAAATACATATTTTATATATTTTTTCGTTATTATTTTTATAACGGCTATACAATGTCATGTTTCCAATTTCCTTCGAGATAATGGAACTTATCTTAAGTTCATATTGGGGTTTGGGTTGTTCAAATTTCTTAGGTCACTGTCCCAAATCATAAAAAAGGTGCATGGAGCTTTTCAACTTTTTTGTTAAACTTTTCAAAAGTTGATGCTCAAATATACATCAAGCTACTGATAATTAGATTCCTTATCATCCTCGATTATTCTATGTACTACGAAGAAAAATTAAAATCAGTTATGAAATCTATCGCTGAATTGCTCGTAGCCAACATGATATTATGCTGTTAATCTATCATTAAATAGGATTAATGACGAATTTTGTTGTTTAACTGAATAATTTGTTTATCGCTAATTTTTATTTTTTTAATAGTTATGATACATGGATTAAATTAAAGACCTGCCTTGCATGGTATCTCTCCCATTTCTTTGTCAAAGTTATTTGAAAGGCATCCTGTGATTATTCCCCTATAGTCCTAAATATGGTCCAAGTGTGAATTTATATCTTTATGTGAATCTTTCCAGCTCAAAGGCTAAGATTGCGCTGGCGTGAGAGAGGAGGAAATATATTACTACTAGAATTTCTTATGATTGCAAAAGAAGGAAAAGATCTACCTTTGATTATTTTTCTTGAATATAATATTAGTGTGATGGTCCTGCCGGAGGGTGGGTCAAGCGGTACTAATAATAGGCTTATAGGTGTTTAAAAAATAATATTTAGTACTTTAATTAGGGGTATACAAAGAAAATCGATAAATAGCACCAACCTGATAATCCGAGTCAAACCGAGAATAAAAACCCGACTATGGTTTGGTTTGATTTGGTTTGGTGTGGGAAAAAAAATCCGACTATAATTGGTTTGGTTTGGTTTTAACTAAAGAAAATCAAACCGAAACCAAACCAACCCGACATTACATATATAGAAATATTAGATATATTTAATATATAAATATACTTATTGTGATGTCAATTTATAAATATTTCTTAAAAAAATTTATAATTTTATCTTTTAAGATTGGACTTAGAACTTTTGAATGTTCCAATAAGTTTTATAGCTATTAACATTAGTAAACTAAATAATGCTAACAAAAGCCTAAACCAATATCAAATCAATATTAATGCTAACAAAAGACATTCAATTCAATACTATGAACGAGAATGTATTGAATATTTATATTTTATTTTACAATAATTTAGATAAAAATGCATAACATATTTTTATTTTTTCTTTATTAGCGTTTAGTCATGTGATTGACACTACCCTTATTAGTCTATTTATTTTATCATGACTTATTAATTTTAAATTATATTTATTTTTATTATAGCTTTTCAATTAGCAATATTTATATTACATAATTTTATTGTCTTTATTGTTGAATATTTTAGGATAATGCCACGATACTTCTCATATTTTGTATTATTTTCTTGAAAAATACTTTGTATAGTTGTATCTTGCTAGAACTAAAGAAATATTTTGAGCACAATTTATATGTTTTGTTCTTCGGAGATTTTACCGGAAAAAATCCGAAAAACCCGAAAATTCGAAAAAACCCGAGAGTGAAAAACACGATTTTATTGGTTTGGTTTGGTAATTGTAAAATCTGAACCAACCCGACCTAGTAAAGTAATAATTTGGCTTATTATATATATATATATATATATATATATATATATATATATATATATATATATATATATATATATATATATATAGAGTAAAGTAATAATTTGGCTTATTTAAAAATGGATAGATGAATAGTTTTCCTGACGTTCTAATTTTTCCCTTTTTACTCTTTCATTAGATAGCATGTAAAAATTTTACTCCCCCTTCTACATATTTTTTTTGTCTTTTTCTTTAATATCCTTAATCACCTTCTTTCTCCAAGTTTTCATTAGTTTAAGTGTTCAATAATAATTTTAAGTTTCCAATAATTCTATATTTCTCTTACTCTATAATATCTTACCTAAAATCAATAATATCTCTAGAAAAACTAAATGAGTTGGCTATAATACTAGTAGAGAAGGATTTATTAAAAAAAATTAATTATAAAAAAGAATATTAACAACTTTATATCCCAAAAATAAAAAAGAATAGACTTCAAATAAAAATATATCTTATAACTTTCTTTTAAAATTTATGTCTCATATTATACTTTAGCTTTAGGCCTCGCATGTGCTTGAGCCGCCCATGTAGGAATGCACATGTCACCTTAGGCGAATCCCACATCCCATTGGGATGTGAGAGGAAAGTGATAAGCTTTATAAGGCATGATAAAATTTCACATGGTACGCGCTCTTTTAGCGCTCAAGGTGGCGTTGCCTAAAAGACAAATATGTGCTGGCCTAGACCTACAGTGAAAAATACGTGTCATGGAGTTGGGTCGTGACAAATATGGTATCAGAGCCAAATCTCCCTCTGTATGGTGGTGGGACAAACCTTAGCGAGGATGCTGAGTCCCAAGGGGGTGAATGTGATGCTACTGATGAAGGGCGGGCTGATGAGGGCGCACGATCAAACAGGACTAACAGGTTTCTAGGCTGGCAAGCTTCTAAAGAAGGGGTGTACCTGTCACCTTGGCGAATCCACGTTGGAATGAGAGAGGATAGTGATGAGCTTTATAAGGCATAAGACAAGTTCACATGGTACGCGAGTTTTTGGGGTTTGAGCTGGCATTGCCTAAAAGACAAATTTATGTTGGCCTAGGCCCAAAATGAATACGTGCTATGGGTTTTGGTTGTGACAAATATGGTATCAGAACCGAATCTGCCTCAGTATGGCGGTGGAACAAATATCAGCGAGACGCTGAGTCTTTGGGGGGGGGGAGTGTGATGCCCCTGATGAAGGGTGGGATGATCAGGGCGGTCAAGCAGGACTGACAGACTTCTAGGTTGACGAGCTTCTGAAGAAGCGGTGCACATGTCATCTTAGGCGCATCCCACACTGAAATGGGAGAGGAAAGTGGTGAGCTTTATAAGGCATGACACAAGTTCACATGGTGCGCACACTTTTAGGGCTTGAGATCACCTAGCCTAAAAGATAAATCTGTACGAGCCTAGGCCCAAAGTAAGGTGGACAATATGTTCCATAGGCTTGGGTTGTGACAATTAGGTGTGTGGACAAAGTCTATTAGTGCAAGTTAGTTAAAAAAGTTGGATATAAGGTAGTATATGATTTCTTTTGTAGTTTTTTCTTCTTCAAAATATCATGCAACTTAGCTCAAAGCGGCCAAATCAAAGTAAAAAGTATCTATTGGTTGGATTAGCCTTGACAGGAACAAGCATAAGTGATTCTCTTTGAGGGGACTGTCCAATGAAGTGGAATAGAATTTGCCCCATCCTTTGGCTTATAGTCAGAGGATGTGATTCCCTACCAAGATGTATTTTGCATGAAGAAATCTTCAGAATTTCCAACAAGCTCCAAAATCACATGATAAAATGTTTTATCTATTTTGGGCCAAAGATAAGGGATTTAAAAAGTGCAGAATTTTCCAGCCTGTAATGAACAACAACAATGTAAAATCATATCCATAACCCAGGGAACATGGAGATGCTGGAATTTTTTTTTAAAAAAAGGAATGAAAACCATTTGGCATGTCATCATGGTAAAGAGTAGATTCAGTAGAATCATCTTTTCTTATAGGAATTGGATGTTCTTTTCTTCAATTCTCTCTTCTAATGTGAAGATGGTGGGCGAATTTTTTACTAATTTCTTGGTCTTAGGGTTCGAACTCGTGATCTCTAAATTCTGATTAATACTGGGAAAAACTGTACCTTCATAAGGCAACTGTAACGTCTGCGTACGCACTAACCTCCCCAGACCCCACTTGTGGGATTTCACTGGGTTTGTAGTTGTTTGTTGTTACTGTTGCTGGGAATATCCAAACCATTCCACCACGACCCTTGCGATAAAATCCATGCAATCTTGTATAGAGAATATAATTCAAATTCACAATCAGGCAAGTGCATATATGAGAGAGCAAAACAAATATGATACATTTGAGATGTTTAACCACAAAACATAAAGACTTTCTACGTTGGTATACAACTTAAAGGGTTGCATTCCCAGATGACCTAAATCAAAGAATTCAATATTTAAAACATGTCGATGCACCTAAAAGTTAGAATGAGCAAAGCTCTTCTTCCAAATGCACTGCCTGCGGCTCTTGGCTGATATGATTTCCTCAAATGGAAAGGATGTCAAATTCATGGGGCATAAAGTCCTCGCTCGGCCTATAGTACTTATCTGGGGAATACAGGCTCAAGTTTGTCACTTGGCTGGTGTAAAGGCATGCGAACCTCTCCACCTATGAATCAACATAACAAAATGCAACTTCAGTCCTTAAGTAAAGATCATGCTCACAAAGTAAAGAGAACTTCACAAACCTACCAAGTGCAGGATACTACCCAAGTATTTAATCATACCTGATGTGCGAAGCGAGAATTCTGATAACCAGTCTTCATGAGTTGTCCCCAGACGTTGTGGAACTGTAAATGTTTGATGACTTCATGAGAAAAGAAAAAGTATAATATTTCTTTTTTCTGAAAATTAAAACCAATTTATTAATACTGAACCTAGCCAGTGCCAAACAGAACACAGGTAGAGAGTATTATTACTTATTATTTAAAAGTTTCACTAAAGTTTGCTCCAGACAAGGATGAATTGTTCCCTAAAGAAATAATCCCACATTTGAAAAAACTTGTCTCTTTAACAATCATACCTTTTGGTGACATTCTCGTTGTGCCTGCTGATGACTGAGCCTGACCTCCTCGCTTTGAGACTATAAAATGACGACCATTAAAACCAGATTAATTAAACACATTACAGATATCAATATATAGAAATTGACCGGATATAGGACTGTTTCTGTTAGTGGTTACATTTATCTTTCTATATCTTGAAATGACCAACCTTCAGCTTGTCAAGCTCGGACAGCATTTTCTCCTTGCTGGTATCATTAGTATCTTCAGACCTGAAGCATATGACAGCTCATGAAACGATTCAAGACAAACGGAAAATAAAAGTGAGCTGGTTTCTGATGATACAAAAGTTCTCTATTCAGACAATTGTAGGAGTATCCTCTGTCAAAATGGTTCTAAGAACGGACAAAGATCTTCGTCCAAGATGCACATACAAAAGGCTTCTTATTTCTCAACTTAAGGGAAACTTGTTACTGCTCAGTCATAAGACTACTCCACAGTCCACACTGGAATAAGGTCTCATGGAGGCAGAAAGTCTGTATTCACAAATTAATGGTTTCCTTCTTCTCTGTCATTCTCCGACCAGCTTCAATCAACTAAATCTCAATCCAAAACTATGAAGTCGGTTTTATGAATTCTCCAACCACCTTGATTTTGCTTCTTTATTTCTCAATTTTCTTTTCTTCTCCTACTTTCTTAGCAGAAGGGACTAGAGATGAAAACAATCACACAGATAAGGGCAAAACCAAAAAAATCATGCAAGTGTGAGCTCTACAATTCAAAATGAAAGGGAGAGAATTATTACTTGAGGGACCACTTAAGATGGTGAATTTCATCTTCAATGTGATCACGCTGACTCCTCAGTAACTGAAGTTGCTGCAAAATAATGTGAAATTGCAATTATTTACATTACCATTTACCATCACCATGTAGCATAACATAAAGCAGATAATTTCGGGTTTAAAGTAAAATGCCATAAATTTACACATAATTCATTTGCTTCATCATTAGCTCAAAGACCATAGAGGGGAAAAAAATATTTTCACGTGTAACTAGTGTATGGCTATGGAGTGAATTTATTTGCTTAGATGACAACAAAACTGCTTTTCCCTGAAATTTCCAATTATAAATATATCAAAAGATCTAATTAATAAGTGTGACTAAAGTAAGATACCAATCAAGGATAAACCTGAAAAAGACCAGTAAAGCTGTTGTTAAAGTGTCCAAGGTTGAGGGAACAGTTGTGCCTAAAGGCTCTCACAAGCCCAGAAATTTTTTCCATCTCCAAAGCCAAATTAGTTATTCTTGTTTATTATGTTCTCACGTATAAAGAGCTAAAAAGCATATGAAGTACAGAAAAATCTTACGGAGTACACAGAAACAGCGAAGGGTATGTTTATATACCTTCCGCATGTCCCTTAGTTCCCAGAGAAGTTCAACTTCTCTCTCAAGCTCTGGAACAACAAGCATTGTTCTCCAACCTGCTCAAACATCATAAGATTCTAAAGTCGATAAATTCAAACTATTAAAAGAAGCAAAGGGGGAAAAAGAAAGAGGTATGCAGGAGCAGCTATGGGTTGGATATAAGATAGCCATGACCATGGAAAACTCTACTGGGGAGAAAATTTGGAGGATATTAATTTTCTTTCCATCCATGAAAATTGTGATTTTGAAAATCTTGGAATATTCTTTTAATATCATTATCAGTGCTTAAATATAGAAGCAGCTAGTCAACTGCTTTAGTGATTTAAGTTACACATGGTCACAAATAATGTAAATTCCCAGGTATAATAATTTTTATTAAATCTGACGCATACAAGTAACTCATCATAATTGTTCTAATATGGCTCTAACATAATGGATGTATCAGTTGCTTACGTAGTTTGATGAACTAGAAAGTTGTTCGGAAGCCTTATTAGAACTCCTTACCAATATATGAAAAACAAGACACAGAAAACAGCAAGAGGAACACATGAAATGGAGAATGCATACCCAAAACCTTTTTGCTGCGTAAGATATCACCGTAAATGTGATCTCCAACATAAAGAACCTAATTGAAGAGAACAATGTGTTACATATCCCAATAAGCAAATAAAAAATGCAAATTAAACACCATACTTTGTCACCCAATTAGATACATGATCAAGCTCATGATAACACCAAGTAAATCCATTACTCCTCTCCACATCTTCCTAGAGTGAAATTAGACTCCTGACAAAGCTAAGTGCTGTCTCTTTCAGCCACATAGATTATTTAAAGATATGTCATTTGTGCTTGTACATTGTAAATTATTAACAAAAAAGAATGCTGAAAGAAGTAAAAAGTAGTAATAATCAAGAGTAAGACTATATAAAATTTGCAAAATACCTGTGAGCTTGACTCAATTGAGAGTAATTTATGCAAATGGCCAACATTCCCCCCCTGAAGTGAAATTAGGAAAAATATATAGTCATTTTACACAAACCATCAAATTCCACAAACTGAGCAGCACGAATATATCTGCATCCGCACCTGGTAAATTCTGCAGCCTTTTTTCAAGCTCTTTAACGGCAATCTTATAGAAGTGCTTCCCACCTAATGTACCAGACAAAGTCAGAACATGAACAAAATGGAGAAGGCAGTGGATAAGAAAACTAAGTTTTTCTGCACTGACCTGTGCCATAGGAGTTCCATTATCAGTGTTAATAAGCATACCACTCTCAGGCTCAACCTCAAAAAGATTTGCACGGTTTTCATCATGGAAAAAGCCTGGTTTTGCACTGCATAAAAGTCAAGTACTTGTTTGTCAGCAGAGTGATCATAACTCTGCAAACAATAGCTAGATAAGGAAACGGTGACAGGCATTTGCCCTACACAAGGCTACATATGGTTGGCACCAAAAGAATCACATCTGCATATTCAAGAAAGTTTAAAGGAAAGAAAATGACCTGCCAGTGATGACTATATCAAAGTACCGAAGCCAATCATAATGGGAAGTAGACGATCCATCTAAAGGTGAAGGCCCACAGAGAAAGTTCATAACAATGTTTGTATAGTCCCACAAGCTGCACAAATATGATTAGGAGCCGTATAAAATGTAAAGAATGCATAAAACATCAAAAGAGAATAATATGAGTAGCTCTGGAAAAGTTATTGATGGAATTTGAAGAACCATCCGGCAATACGGCTATTAACAAAGACTTTAGAGAGAGCATCATCTAATGCTTACAACCCCTATGAAAGAAAAACAAACCAAAAAATGAAAGAAGAGCATCATCACCTGTTTGTTACCAGGAAAGTAGCACGTCCAGATTCTCTAAGCATTTTGAGCATCGGAACAATTGATGTATTGTCATTGATATATCTGATGGTGGCAGCGGCAGAGAACAATATAAACAAACTAGTCAAACAAGGAGTGCATTATGAGAATATACAAGACAATAAGGATAACAACACCATTGGGTTTGCATATTTTTAATTAATTGAAGAACATAGAGGATGTTCTCAACTACTCAACACTTCCACCCATTCTCATCTCTCAAGCCTGAAATTCTTAAGGCGACAAAGCTTATACATCACTCTCTTCAACGCTTTTCTAATTTAATTTAAGAGACATTTCTTAACCAATTTCTCATACTGTGTTAGAAGCCAATTCTAATTCGATCTTAAGATTTGAAATCAGACTACAGATGGTCCCTAGATAAACCCGCAGCAAAGGAGCTACTAAACTAGATCTGCACATTAGATGTCAGATTTAAAAGTATTACGATCAGCTCTTTGATCAATCAGAAATGAAGATGGGTAAGATATCAAACATTTCAGTATATCGATTCTGAGTCAGTGTTGGATCTTCTTGATTTTAAGTCCCCTCTTTTCTAAGTTTACCTTTATCTTTTTACTGTTATAGAAAAGCACTGACGCTACACTCTCTTAAATAAATGACAGCAACTACTGATGATTTCTAGATTTCCTAAAATATGGTCTGCTACAGTTATCTCTTCTACTTCCCTACATGCACCACACACCTACAAACTGGCCTTTAGCTTTTCACAGAGAACAGAGAGAGTACTTCCAGCTACCTTTTCCCCCCTAAACCTAACTAGTGAATGATAGGATAGCTAGGATAATTTATAATTCTTATAAGAACGGCAACGACACGTCGCCAATCTTCTGCGATCACCTATATTTTAAAAACTGAAACATTTTTATTATTGCAAGTGAGAAGAAAAACACAACACAAGTAAATGATTCTGGAAAAAATGTTGGACAAGAAGTACATTTGATAAGAGATTGAAAGAGCGAAGGAAAAAGCTTCTGAACTGAGTGCATGATGGTTGAAGTTTTCCTCTCACTCTTCGTTCAGAATATTAAAATTGTTAATATCCTTTCCTTTCCGATAAATTCCTTGTTTTCATATTAGGGAACTATCACACGGGTTACAAGAAAAGAAGATAAAGCTGGGGATACCATATCACACAAGCCTATAGAGAAATAAATCACCCACGCAAACAAACATAACAAGTGCATGTGCGACAACTAAGAGGAAAAAATTTAATTTTAAGGCCAAGACCCTAGAATCAAGCATGTATTGTTTCCTAAGGTCCACCAAATCTTACGTTCACCGGCTATGAAAGAGCTACTAATTACTAAATATGGTACATTCTCCAGAAGCAACAAAACAGTTGCCCATACCTTTTTGGATCTTTTGCAACCATCTGCTTCAAAGTCCCATCACGGTGGCACAAATCAACTGCTGCTCTAACATCCTTGTACATGCGAGAGTAGCTGCAAAAAGTGTTAGCAAATAACAGACCATGTAGCATATTGAAGGAAGAATTTCTGTTAATAAAGCAGCGACAGTGAAAACAAAGAAGGAATATTAGTAAATGTAACCCAGAGGCCAACCATCTCCATAACACCCCCCCCCCCCCTCTTCCTCCTTCCCAAATAGTAGTCATATGAGATGTTTCCATAGAATTCCATGCTAAGATTGAACTCAGAGGGTAACATCATTAGCTTCAAAACTACATAATCGTCCTATAACATAACCACAACCTAGCACAAGGTCTGACATTTCTTTTGTGATAAAGCAATAAATTTTATTCATGTGTGGGCACTCTGATATTTAGCAAGAGTTCCGAAAAAAACAGAAAAACTTGTAAACAATTCATCACATGCATGCACATACCCACCATAAGAAGCTGCAACTTCCTGTTCAATGAAATTAGTCCAAGTTATTTTTGCGAAAGCATATTGCTGCATGGGCATTCTGACATACATATCAAATTGCCAAGGTACAGGAACTAGTCACAAATTTTAAATATTAAATATTTTTACACTTCTGACAATATAAATCTTGAAGCAACTGACAGACGATAACAAGACCGTGGAAAATTGCTTGAATTGAAAGATAAAACAACATCTCTACGGAACAAGCTGAAAGTAGACGAAATCACTTATTGAAGTTATATCTACTATGCATCATCATCATTCATCAAGTATTTGGAGCAATATTTTGGGCAATTTCTTCAAGTTTCAATATTTAATCACGGTACTCGTTCCATCTCCTAATTTTAATATATAATTTTTGCGTATCATTTTAGTGCTTAGTTTTGTGTTTATTTTACGTGTTATATTTTCGTATTTCATTTGTGTGTTTAATTTTTGTGTTAGCTTTTTTAATTTAATTTCGTATCTAAATTCTGGTACCTAAAAATGTATTTGGCATTTTTGCTAAAAGTAGTAAAAAAAAATAGTAAAGGTAAAAGTAGTAGTAATCCTAATCCTAGTCATAATCCTAACCCTTCTACTAGACCTAGAATTAGAAAACATATTGATGAAATGGCTCATATTAATGAAACTTCATTTTCCCAACCCCACATTTTATGATGTTCATGTCAGAGAACAACTAGATCATGAAACTTTACAAAGACAATTTGGCAATGATATTTTTTTTAGGATGAAGAAAATGAGGATGAAGAAAATGAGGAAGAAGAATTAGATGAAACAACCACTAGTCCCGCAACACAAGCTCCAACTCAGAGTCAATCAAAGTTTGGAGCTTTACTCCATGTATCCCTTGTAAGGGGTAAGTCTAAGGCTGAACGTGCCAAAACATTACTTGTATGAAATTTTTTTAAACATGATAAAGTCAATCATCATGCTATATGTGACAAATATAAGCAAAAATTTGTACACACGACAAGTGGTGGGACGGAGAGTTTAACTAGACACTTAAGAAAGTATCACAAATCTTAATGGATACAAGCTAACATAGAGCCGGAATAATAGATCCTACCATCAGTACTGGCACTCCTAGTGGATCTGGTTCTAATAAAATTCAACAACTTGACCCTTCTTCTGGTCATGTTTTACGCAAATATAACAAAGATAGAGAACGTGAGAACTTAGCAAAAATGGTGGCTGTCTGTGGCTTACCTTTTACTTTTCCTTCTCACCCTGCTTTTGTGCATTATATATTATCCTACTGTTACACAAATATTATGGTATATTTGTGGAGTTTCTGTTGTATTTGGTAAGTATAAAACAAATCCAACTTATGCCTCGGCCATTAATGAAATGATTGTTTCAAAAGTATTTTTTTCCCCATTCTCGAAGTTTATTTAATTTCTACTCTACTTAATCCATCTTTAAAACTAAGAGGTGCAAAGGGACTTGTTCGTAAAATTTATGAGAATTTAGCAATTCAAGAAAATGAACAACCATTCTCGAAGACTGCCAAGATAGCATATATTCTTATGCTAGATCAATGTTTGATAAATATAAATGTATGGATACAACTGGTTGTGAAACTGTTCCTTCTACTTCTAAGTCTAGAACAAAAGTTTTATCGGAAGATATGGATGATATAACAGGTTTTGATTCCTCTATCGATGATGAACTTGATTCTTATCTTAATCAAGGATTGAAAAATATTAAAGACGAAGAAGGCAAGGAACAACTTTTGTCATGGTGGAGGGAGTGTGGCAAGGCTTTTCCAACACTTTCAATTATGGCCCGAGATATCCTGGCTATTAAAGTATCATCAGTTGCATCGGAGAGTGCTTTTAGCGCGACAAGATTTCAAATTGGAGATCATAGACATGCATTAGCGAAGGACAGTCTAGAGATTTCCGTATTATTCAAAGATTGGATTAATTCAGAAAGAAGAAATCTTGGTTTTGAAAAATTAACTACTAGGGAAGAATACAATGAAATACTTACCACTGGGAGCAATGACGGTATGGAGCTCATGGAACTAATGTCAATTACAGCAGAATGTCCGAGAGATATAATTGATAAGTTACAAAGAAGCTATATAGGAGCTTACAAATATTAATATGATAATTTGTAATTGGATACTAAGAGGCCTAGTTCAAACAGAAGCCTTCCTAGAAGGTGGCTGCGTAGATTAGGTGCTCTTCAAAAGAATTATATTTGTATTTGAGATTTGAAAGTTCTATTAATAAAATAAAAGGCTCTAAGCATTGAATTTTTTTTTCTGAATTGTCTTAGTTACTTCTCCACCTTGTGGGAATATACTTGTTGTCTTAGTTACTAGAATATTTCATTACAAGTCTTTTATTTTAATATTTTATAATTGTTTACTTAGTTTTCTAACTTTCGTTATAACATAGTAACATTTAAGTTTATTAAATAAGTCAAAAATCTAGTCGTTGCAAACTTTAAAAACATAGTAATTTTCAAAAAACTAGACGTTTTTTTTAATTAAAACTTTAAAATTAAGGCCTACGAACCCGTCCCGTCCCGTCCCATCCCGTCCCATCCCATCCAGTTTGTTAGCGGCACAGGATGGGACGACCGTTTCGTCCCATTTGTCCCCCCCCCCCCCCGTTTCATCCCGTCCCGCTTAAATGTCGTCCTGTCCCATCGTGCTGGACAGCCATATGATAGATTGGTAGATAATATTTGTGAGAAAAAGAAAATCTGTTAATCCCGTGTTTACACCTCTTAGCTAATTGAAAAGAGAAAAAGAAATGACGAGACGCTACTTAAATTAAATGCATGCAAAGCCGGATTAAAGAACACATTGGCAGAAACACAGATTTAACATTACTGTCCATAAAAGTTAAAAAAAGAGTTCTGGTTACTCTCTTACTCTGCATTTTCAGGAACTTTTCCCGGATTATTGTCCTTGAAGTCCACCAACTGAGCAAATAAGTAGGCTTCAGCCAGAGAGAAAAGGGTATCAATAAGTGCATAGTCAGGTTCATCAAATGAATCCCGAAGCAAGGTATTGCCATAAGTAGCAACTTTATCTTCTTTGGACATCTCCCTAAATCCATGGTAAGCAACTTTCACATATTTGTGTCGGTCCATCTGTTATATGAGCAAGCAGAAAAAGGAAGAATATTTAAATAAGAAAGAAATGCAACTACAACCATAACCAGGACAAAGTGAAATTAATGATTAACACAGGAAACAATTACAATGTAAGGACAAAGACGCGACAGACCTTTAATATATTCCCCCTCTTTTTATCCAGAACCAAACCTCTGACCATATAGCTCCAATCAAATGACCATTCCAACAGCTACACAACATCCAACATGGTGAACATTTTTCCAGTTATCACTTCAGTAACTTCAGACATCAGTAATAATGGAAATGAAACTTCAGATTCAATAGTCAAATAAACCGCCAGCACATACAATAAATGAACAGTGATTTTTTAAGGCAATCACCATCCGTCAACAATTGATCCTAAAACAACCAACTGCTTTTACGCCAAAGACAGAATAAGGTTGGACATTCAATATCTAAATCATGAAAACGAAAACGTTCAACTCACAGTAGACATAATATCTCACTACATATACATACCAATACCACATTCTAGGTCATTAAAAGTCACAAGTGATGCTAATACACATATAACATGTCATTGAGCATAATATCCATAAAATAAGATGAATAATCTTATTGTGCCCAACGAATAAGTGCACATTGAGACAACGAACTAGCACATAGATATGTCTGATCAATTTCTATTGAGACTTCGCCGTATAAAAGTACTAATAGTAATTTTCACGAACCTCTGGAGGATATCCTAAATCATAGACTAGCTTTCTGACAGTGCCTTCATATGCAAGAGATTCAAAAGTCTCAGGTTTGTACTGCGCCAGTGTGTAATCCATGTCAAAACCAACAGCAACTATACTTTTCATGTTTAAGGACCTGTTGCAGAATATCTGCTTTCCTATGTCAATTTCACACCCTCCTTCGGGGGATGACCATATGCAAGATTGTTGACCACCACTGGCACCATTTCTCTTCTCAATCAGCGTCATCCTGTTATCTACACCAACTCCATCCATTGTACAACTTGTATGTAACTGATCCATCCCTGAACGGTATAATCATAAAGAATTAGCTAGTAGAGGATAGTATATGAACTTGTCAAATTCCACTACCAATCTGAAAATTGCAGCATGCACGGGGCTTCCTGTTCGATGCTTTAGGAACAGGAAAAGAGTTTTTGACGAATCCAATGCTGGTTTCAATAAGACAAGGCCAAAATGTAGCCTTAGAAATGAGAGTTATAGAATTGACACCCATGAAGAGTTGCATATCGTTCTGGCCTTTGATCACAATCACTAAGTTAAGCCTTTCTTCATTGATTAAAAATTCATTATGGTATTCATCAACTGCTATCTTACGTTAGTATTATCTTACATTAGATTACATAACCTTATCAGAACCATCTCTTGCACAAACACTGTAAACTAATAACAAACCATGCAGGGAAATTAGGCGAAGGTACAAAGAGAAATTTTGAATGTGAATCTCAGCCGCATCTAGAATACGTTTTCAAAATTCCAAATGTCAATCTCTGATATAACAGTAACATACACCAAGCTCATCGACACCAACCTTCTCAGCTTTCTTCAGGTAGAGGAAATAGTACTGCAGATAGTAACTTTGGTAGTGTAGGAAAATAACAAAAACCGCAAGAAAAGGAGTATACTTTTGAGTGAAGTGACTCTATCCTAAGACCAAAATCTTAGTATCTTACCTTTAATCACAATTGTAAGCCAACTCAAAGCACCAGATTTATGTCCCAACGTGTAAGCCTATACTCCAAGATATGCTCCAATGAATACCTAATATTTCACCAAAGTGAATTTCACTGGTTACAATAGAACTCCTATTAATATGCGCCAAACACCAAATAACCTACTAGTAAGTAGAACACTCTATTCTTGATCAACTATTCAAGAAGCATAGTCTCATAATAGTGCTCATAAGAAACCAAAACTAAGACAAGAAAGTGAGAGAGATGGATCACGGATTTTGCCACTTTGAAAGGACATCAAAGGAACAAAGAATTTTTGAAAAAACAGCTTTCAACGGGACCTAATCTAGTTTCCCAGATACAGAATCTATTCTGCTCCTTTAAAAAAGTTGTTCAAGCTCATACCAGTTGCACAACCAAAATTCTCAATATTTTGAAGTTCCACAGACAAAATCAACTAAATCTGTGTTCAAAATGTGAAAATCATCATAATAATAAAGTTCAAATGACAGATTATAAACTGAATGAATCGGTTAATTTTTAGCCTTAAACAAAGAAGAGTCAGCTACCATGAAAAATGCCACACAACTCTAAATTCCAGGCTACAGTGATTTCTTATTGAGTCACAAGAGATTTGGTCATAAAGAACCCATTCCTACAGAATTAAGAAACCATTAGAAAAAATAAAAAAAGGACGGCATAACACCTCAAGTAACAACAAGAGCATGCTCTAGAAAACCAGTGTTGAGTTTGCTAATGAAAATAAAGATGATTAAGTAGCTAAAGAGACAGACTTTTTCCCTTGTAGCATCTACCCCTCGTCCCTCCACCCCCTCCCCTCCCCTCCCCCTCCTACAAAACCCAAATGACAAAATGAAAAAGAAGCTAATTTTTTTATAACCAAGAAATCCTCTGAGGACCAATAACACAAGGTTTGAAACTTGGTGCATAATAGACCCGCCCCTCTATCATTTTTGACTTAAATACCAAACCAGGTTTGTCAGAGGTTGCACTCTTACCACTATACCAAAGCCCAGAGGGAGAGAAGCTAATTCCTTTACTACAATCACAAATTCAATATTGCTATAAACGCCAATAAAAGTAGGTAAGAAATTAATAAATAAATAAAACAGAAGAGCAGAAAAGCACCAACCTTTACGACGAAGTGGTTTCCCACTCTCGGGGAAATAGTCGGAACTCTTAGAACTGAGAATTCTGGAATTGAAATGGAAGCTTCTGGAAAGAGATGAAATGAGGTGGTGAGGAGGAGAGAACACGGAGAGACAAAGAGAAACTGAACGCTTCGGAATTCGCATCTTCGACTTAAATAGACATTTTTGGGATTCAAAATTGGAAGAGAAAGTATTCGAAGTGGCTGTTACTGATGATGATGCTATTCTTATGCTTATAGGATTATTACAACAACTTGCCCCCTTCATACATTTAATTTAACATAAAAGTATTTACAGAAGCGGATAATTCTCATTCTATTCTACTGTATATGCTTTTATCTTTTGTATTTATGATTAGAAAAATGGTTGTTTGGAGTACGGGAATTGAATTCCTTTTCCCATTTCTATACGGAATCTAATTCCTCTAAATCGTGAGCCTGAAGGAAATGACGTGACTATACGGTGGGTTGCCAAGTGTGGCGGTTTAAGTTTAGGGTTCCGACTGTCAGTTACCGGATTTTGATACCGGAAGAGGTGGTAATTGGTGGTGGTAGAAGGAAGAATGGCGGAAGCGCAATTTAGCTTTGGGGTGGGAGGTAGGGATGTAGACTGGTGAAATTTTCACTACCATTACAATTTTTGAGGCGACCGTTTTTTCTGCTACCTAAATTTACCGCGGTAATATTCTGTAAATATTTCTTTTCTATTTTTTATTCCATTACTGCATATCCATCCTGAGTGATTAAACGTACTAACAGCAAGGGATGATGGGGTGTATAGGGAAAATAATAAATGTATATTATAAAATAAATATTGTAAAGTAAAATAAGTACAGAAAGATTTATATATTATTCGAATTCAAACTGACGTATATAATGAATTGAAAATTCTTTAATTTATAGAAGAAATGAAGGTGTTGTTTAAGGTGCTACCGTAAGCTGTTGTGTAAGCTACTACTGCAAGCTACTGTGTAAGCTTCTACAATACCAGATATGGATAATTTTTTACTGAAAGTAATGATTATCTATAACCAGGTACCGAAGAGATAAGTTTCTTCGGGAGGCTTATTTCTAATAGAGTACTAAATAGATAAACATATTTACTGTGGAGTCACATATGGATAAGCTTATTTAGGAAGCTTATTTACAATGGAGTATGAACATCCATAATATAATATATTTATAACACTCTCCCTGGATGTTCATTAAAAGATAGTGTGCCTCATTAAAACCTTACTAGGAAAAACCCCGTGGGAAAAAGTTCTAGCGAAGAAAAAAGAGTGCACATATTTAGTAATACACATTGCTAGGTGTCTCATTAAAAACTTTATAAAACCCTGTGGGGAAAAACCTTAGTAAGGAAAAAAGAGTGCATCGCGTATTTACTCCCCCTAATGAAAACCTTGTTTCAAATATTTGAGTTTGTGCATGCTAACCTTGTATCTGCATAACCAATACGATCTACACTACTTTTATTAGCATTAGCAAGATACATATGTGCATAGCAATTGCACTGAGATCGAGTATTTCAGAACCAAGGAGTTCCTCATCCTCTTCTGGAGGTCGAAACGGATCCTTATTCACTCCAAGTGATCAAACACCCATTGGTGTACTTAATGGGTGCGTTTGTCCATGTAAAAGCGTTCAAAGACCCTTTCTGTATAGGTAAATTGATGGATAAAGATCTCGTCTGCTAAATATTTAATTTGCAAACCAAGATAAATTTTATTTTTCCAAGATCTTTCATCTAAAATTCTTTCTTAAGATATTCAATTGCCTTTGGAGCTCTTCTGGAGTTCCAACAAGATTTATGTCATCAACGTAAACAACAAGTGTAACAAATTCTGATGACATTTTCTTTATAAAAATACATGGACAAATAATATTATTTATGTAACTCTCTTTCAGCAAATATTCACTGAGGCGATTATATCACCCGCGCACAGATTGATTTAAAAATTTGTAGACATATCCAAAATCACCTAAAGAAGCTACTGCAACTGTCAGAATTCCATTCCGACTCCCGGATCAAAATCTTACCTATCGATCGGATATCGCCTAAATTCCAACTTAGCCAATTCAAGGCTATTTCCACACCGGACCTCCAAATTCAATTCCGATCACTCTCCTAAGCCATAAATGATCTCCCGAAACTAACCGAATCATCATAATTCGATTCCAAGCTCTCTAACTCACAAGTCAACATCCGGTTGACTTTTCCCAACTATTCTTTCTTCTAAAAGACTATTTGTCTCATTTTCAACCAAACTCGATCCGAATTGACTCAAACTCACCAAACACATATATTGAAACATGAATAAGCATATAATGGGAAAAACATGATGGTAATTCGCGTGATGACGGGCCGGATCATCACATACCTCGACAGTCTGAATATAACTTTGAAGCAACTGGAGAGTCAGCCCTACTGTGATGTACCTGGATCTGCATACAAGGTGCAGGAAGTAAAGTGAGTACTTCCAACTTAGTGGTAATAGACATGTATAATGACTGGAAAGTAAGAATTCCCAGTATACCACAAAATGAAGTTAAAACCTGTACTTCTTCACATTTAGCAGAGGAATAACAAGTATTAACAACTGCGGCAGATATATAAATATATCAAAGTATGAATGAAATGCAAATTCTCATGACCACTACGGTGCGTAGGCTAAAAGAATACATCAAAATAGGCTAAAGGAACATAACCCAATCGAAATAACTCGAAATACACCCAAAAATACGAAGATGCCAAAACCCGAGCCCCGGACTCGCTTCTCAAAAAATTATGAAATTCACATTTTCAGAATCCTCATCTCACCACGAGTCCATACATATAAAATTTATCAAATTCGGAGTCCATTTTCCCCTTCAAATCATCAATTACTATTTTCTTATGCTTCAAGCAAAAACCCCCATTTTACACTTTGATTCTTCAAATATTCGGTGATTTAGATGGAGATTCTAGATTAAAATCACGTAATTAGTCCATAAAACTTACCTCCAATCGAAAACTAGATGAAAATCTCTTAATCCCTCATCTACTAGCTTCAAAACTTGCCCAACAACGGTGAAAATGATAAACCCTCGCGTCTAATATGACATATAACTGTTCTACCCGACATTTAAATTCCTTCATCGCGTTCGCGACATAGCCCACGCGAACGCGATGGGCAAATTTTTAAAAACTGAAAATCCTTTTATGCGAACGCGTCCTTCAACTCGCGATCGCGATGCACAAGATCCTGGACTCACACGAACGCGGCACAACCCTCGCGATCGCATAAGAGAAATTCACTGACTCCTCAAACCTTCTTCGCAAACGCGTTATCCACCTCGCGAACGCAAAACTCAAACTTCCTTCCTCTACGCGTTCGCAACACAACCTTCGCGAACGCGTAGGCCAAAAACCTCAGACCCTCGTTTCCTTCTAATGTTCGCATTCATCACCATGCGAACGCGATGGGTTATTTTTCTGCAATTCTATGACAACAAATCTGATCTATTCTTCATCACAAAATGGTCAGTTTTACCCCCGAAATCACTCCCGAGGCCCCTGGGACCTCAGCCAAAACTACCAACCTACTCCAAAACAAAATTCAAACTTGTTCCAATCATAAAAATACATCATTAAACACAAAAATATCAAATCAAGGCGGATTCAAGCCTAAGTTTCAACTAGAACTTCTGAAACTTACATACGATCAAAAACCTGACCAAATGATGTCCAAATGACCTGAAAATTTGCAGACACATCCAAAATCACCTAACGAAGCTACTGAAACTATCGAAATTCCATTCCGACTACCGGATCAAAATCTCACCTATCGACCGGATTCCTCTAAAATTCCAACTTCACCAATTCAAGCCTATTTCTACACCGAGCCTCTAAATTCAATTTCGATCACTCCCTTAAGTCACAAATCACCTCCCGAAGCTAACCAAACCACAAGAATTCACATCGGAGCCCTCTAACCATATAATCAACTTCATGTTTACTTTTCTGAAACAAACTTCATTCTAAGAGGCTATATGTTTTATTATCAACCATATCCAATCTAAATTCACTTGATAGACTCTAATACAGATATATAAATATGAAATAATATAATAAGGGGAAAACAGGGCGGTAACTCTCATGAAGACGGGCCGGGTCATCGGATATTGGTGAAAACGTAATCAAATAAAAGGGATTAAGGGATGGAAACTTGAACAAATAAGGATGAAATAATGGAAGACAAATG
>JASVEL010001291.1:85000-246331 GCA_032618575.1 Nicotiana noctiflora | reverse complement strand
GCAAAAGAAATATGTTATAAGGCGATTCTCTAGTTTAAAGAGGAGAATCTGAAGTACGAACAATTCACGGTGTCAATAAGAAGTAATATCAACATGTTAGAAGGTGATAGATAAAGAATGAAAGCGCTGTTTGGAGGACTTATTATTTTTGGTTGTGGTTTCTTAAAAATAAATCTATTCCAAAATTCACTTTCATAGACTTTGGATGCTTTCTTCACTCCCCTTTTAAGGTCTGGCTATGTCTGTGTGTTCCACTTTGATGGATATTTCCTTTTTCTCTTTGCCAGAGAATGGAGAAGACAAACAAGTTCTAAGATACAAGGAAGGGCAGAAATATGAGCCACACTATGATTACTTCTCCAACAAGGTTGATATTATTCGTGGTGGACACCGGTTAGGTACGGTACTCATGTATCTCAGTGATGTCGAGAAAGGAGGTGAAACTGTCTTCCCTGAAGCAGAGGTTAGTTCAAGTTTGTCCCTTTTTTGTTCCTTTACACTGATAAAAGCATGACTTTTATCCCACGTGTCGTACACAACTTTTCGTTTTGCTTGATAGGTTCCATGTATGAGGTCGTCCATGCTACTTTGTCCTCTGAATATATTATTTTCTAAATTCAGCTTTTCATTTGTATCACCATTTGTAAGGTAGGTTTTCAGAGCAGAAATTAGCTTAGAAGTTCATGATGATGATGTTTCTGGGGGGTGGGTGAAGTTTATTTTGCAGCACATCTGGTTCCACCAAGGGGATCAGACGCTCTAAAGCTGAGAAGCTCATCAGTTTATTTCCCCTTGGTGATGTGTTCATCATTTGCTTCCAGTTGTTTGGTAGTATTAAGGGAAGTAAAAGATATATATTTCCTCCTCCTGAACTAGTTCCGGAATGTACATAGGAAATATCTCATTTCCTGGTTCTGCGAACAACTTTGAAGTGCACAGAGATGCACTAGTACTCTAATACCACCAACAAGACCAAGCATTATGCATTTCATGGTTTGGAAGTATTGAATCTCTAATTTAACGTTCGTTTGCAAATTACTCTCTTTTTTCTAGTTTTCTTCCTGTCATCCTAAGCCTAAGATGTTTAACCTTTAATTTTCTTCCAAAAGTTAAGAGACGGCCCTTCTTTAAATGATGCGATCTTCTTTCTCATATATGAAAGATATCAAAAGGTAGAGGCGGATCCTCTATATTTGAAATGATAGATTTTGAGCTTTCTCTTCTGCCTGCGCAGGATAACTTGACAGCTTTATCCTGCTAATATTTGCATTACAGCTGTGTATTAGTCT
The DNA here is from genome assembly GCA_032618575.1 of Nicotiana noctiflora. Classification (NCBI taxonomy): domain Eukaryota; kingdom Viridiplantae; phylum Streptophyta; class Magnoliopsida; order Solanales; family Solanaceae; genus Nicotiana; species Nicotiana noctiflora. The sequence goes on along the minus strand of JASVEL010001291.1, from coordinate 245,042 downwards.
GGTGAAATCACACTGAAATATTTTACAGGCAACTCCCCCATAAAAGCTTCAGATAGATAATTTTTGCCAGCACCTTAGGTGTTACCATCACAGAATTTGTTTTTAGAACAGAATGCAACTAAGTTTATTGCTAAGCCTTGATCTACATAGTTTTTAGTAGTAAAGTCCAACTAGAAACTTCCTTCTGAAACATTTCAAACACCCTTTATGAAATCTACTTTAGTGCACTGCTAGATTTTCCTCTTTCGTAAGAGCTTCTTGCATTAGAAACAGACCATCACGTAAAGATCTTTCCTTATTAAATGGCAATTATTGAATTGAGATGTTCCTTCTTTTATGTTCTGTTTTAATACTACCAACAAAAATGACACACACGTGCAGGTCAGAGGTTTTGCTACTGAGCAACTAAATCAAATGTATGAGGCAAGGTTTTAATTTCCCCTTTTAGGCTGTTTGTTGTTACCTATTTGTAGATGCCAACTTTCACCAGGATCTAGGTATATATTTCACAGGCCACAGATTTATCATCGACTAATAAAAGCTTGTCCTTATGGGCATCAAATTAATAAGTCACACCATGAAGGTTTGAGAGCGGGTGATCGAGGTTAGGGTGAGGGAGTCGACATCTATTTCCGTGAACCAGTTTGGTTTTACGTCGGGTTGCTCCACTACAGAAGCTATCTACCTTGTCAGGAGATTGGTGGAACAGTTCAGGGATATGAAGAAGGACCTACACATGGTGTTTATCGACTTGGATGAGAAGATGCAAGAGGCGAGGCTTCGGTGGTTCGGACATGTGCGGAGAAGAAGCCCCGATGTCCCGGTGAGAAGTTGTGAGCAGCTAGCGGTGGTCGGTGTGAGGCGAGGTAGAGGGAGGCCTAAGAGATATTGGGGAGAGGTAATTAGGCAGGACATGGCCAGGATGCGGATTTCCGAGGACATGACCCTTGATAGGAAAGTCTGGAGCTTTAGTATCAGGGTTGTAGGATAAGGGCCTCTAGATTTTTCGTACTCCTTCCCCGGGGTTAGGTGAGGCGTGGTAAGGCTACCCTTAGAGGATTCGTGTATTGGTTTGTGTTCTCTTATGGTAGTCATTTTTTGTGGTTACTATTTTAATATTATTGCATGCCAGTTTATTTATGGTACATATGACTCTTATGTTTAGATGATTATTTATGCGATATTTGCTGGAGTAACTAATGCTGTTTGTGTTTTTTTTTTTTTTGTTTGCCTTTCCGTTCCCTGCGTCGAGGGTCGATTGGAAACAACCTCTCTGCCCTCTCGGGCAGAGGTAAGGCCTGTCTACATATTACCCTCCCCAGACCCCACTTTGTGGGAATATACTGGATTATTGTTGTTGTTGTGTTATTCAATTCTTATTTATATGTGATTGAAAAATATGCAAAACATGGTACTACTATATGTTATCATCATCTTTGTTCTTGACGAACGATCAAAATTTAGTTTCTATCTAATATAAATGTTTTTTATGTGTAGGAGAAAGTGGGTGATGCCATTGAAAATGGTGGTGGAAAGTCAATTTGATCTTATTGTGAATATGAAGAATTTTTGGATAATTGAGATGTCTAGTATTCATGATACTATATGCATTTACTCACTTTTTTAAAGTTTATTGTTAATGGGCATTTTGACATATTGTTTTATTAGTATGTGTATTTATTTGAATTATTATTTTTGATATTTATTAGCTAATTTAGTTCTTTATATCATCAAAATATATGATAAAAATGCATGTGCTTGAAATAATTGTAATTACATGATATATGTAAAATGTAAATTTTTTTTAAAAAAAATAAATTGTATAGCCTAGCAAATATTGCCACGGTTTAAAAGAGTGGCCAAATGTCTGTACGTCTTTAAGTGTTCCTTTAAAAGCCACAATTAACAAGTGTGGCCTAAAAGGTAACAAAGGCCACGCTTTCGGTGTGTAGCTGTAGGTATAAAAGCGTTGCCATATGGAGTGTAACAAGCGTTGTCTTTGTTGACTAATAGGCCACGCTTTTAAGCGTAGCTTGTACGGCAACATTTGAAAAACGTGCCCTTAGGTCAAAGGTTACGCTTCTTTTGGCCACCCCCAAAAAAGCGTTGTCTAAAGTCGAAAAGCATTGCTTTTGACCAAAAGCCATACTTTTTGCTTGTTTAGGCCACACTTTTTTGGGGTAGTCAAAGGTCTAAAATGTTGTAGTATCATTAAATATGATAATACCCAAATGTTGTGATACCGTCTTATTATACAATTGTCCACACTACTCTTTTCACCTACATTGGGTATAATCATATCCAATGAACACGTCTTCGGAATTTTGTTTCTTCATAGAATTAATTTTTGATTACAATCGTATTATACTAGACCCTATCATATATATATCGTGGACAGATTTCATTCATAGATGATCACATTGTTCTTACAGGGCACAGTGTCCATTGGACTAATGAAATAATTTTGGTATTATAGCAATAGCCGTACGGTTAATATAGGTAATCACAATCACATAGCATAAGTCCATATTTTTCTAACAAGAGTAACATCATATGCATTGTATTTGTCCACATCTTATATTTAGTCCACGACTAATCATTTTCCAATTGTAGTCCAAAAACATAATGCGGATTAATATGACAAAGTTCAAATGAAATTTAAGTTATGAAAAATGGATTTACTATATGAATATGACTGTAGCCATAACAGATTGATGGAGCCCCATAACCACCGAAAAATAGTCTGAGTCGCCACCCACCATCCTAACTCTAGTCTTAGCTCGATTGTACATGCCCTTGATTGCTCTGATTGTCACGACCCGGATTTTCCACCATCGGGAGTCATGATGGCACCTACTACTGGAAGGTAGGCAAGCCAACTATTACTTACATTTTTCATTAGTTACCAAACTCTTCTTAAAACTTTAAATTAAAAACGTATAATTACAGCGAAAAATTAAACTTAGCGGAAGACTTAGTCAATTTTATCAAATATGATACAGAAACCCAAACATGATACACTACCCAAGACTAGTATCACAATACTCACAAACTTCTAAGAATAATACACACAATTATTTGAAAGAAATATAAGCTATTTATCTCGAATACATGAGATGACAGAATGAAATACATAGATAGAAGAGACAACGGGTCCTGCGGACGCCTACAAGGCTACCTCGTAGTCTCAGTAGTCAGAATATCTACAATCGTGCTACTGCCGCTGCTGCTGTCCGTAACCTGTATCTGTGCAAAAAGAGCGCAGAGTGTAGTATCAGCACAACCGACCCCATGTGCCGGTAAGTACCTGGCCTATCCCGGCGAAGTAGTGACGAGACTAAGGCTAGTCACCCACATAAACCTGTACAGTTGAAATATATATATATATATACAACAGCAGAAAACATTATCGAACATTTATAAGGGAAGAATCTGCTCTGAAATAACAGTCAATAACTCATAATACCGAGAGTAATCTAGTCAACGGAACAAATCTTACTTTCATGTCTCAGTTCATTTTTCATTTCATATCTTGTGGTAGGCGTACCACCCGCTCCCAAATGTAACAATAAGTTATACCTTGTGGTAGGCGTACCACCCGCTCCTAAATGTATCAATAGGCTACCGGCAACTATGGCCAATGCCAAAATTCAAATCACTTTGTGGTCGGCGTGCCACACGATCCCATTTCTTATCATATAAGTGGTCGGCGCGCCACACAATCCTAATTCATTAATATATAAGTGGTCAGCGCGCCACACGATCCCAATTCATTAATATATACGTGGTCGGCGCGCCACACGATCCCAATTCATTAATATGTAAGTGGTCGGCGCGCCAAACGATCCCAATTCATAAATATATATATTACTGGCATTTAACCAATAATCTCTGATCCACAGTAAGTGTATAAAAGTATTACCGGTTTGAACCAATAATCTTTGCTTCAACAGTATTTATAATTACCGATTTTGAACCAATAATTGATAATAAATCAACAATTTATCTCTATAACCGGTGTGACACTAATAACTCTTAAACAGCAATTCATACATAACTAAATTCCTATTCCTCCAAGCTAGGATAGAACAAACACTTACCTTGAAAGTTTACGAACAATTCAATCCGTAGCAATGCTTTTTCCTTTCGAATTTGGCTCCAATCCAATCGAATCTATACACAATTGATTTAATATCATCAATACTACTCAGCAAACTAATCCATATGACCAATTATAATTTTTACAACATTCTGCCAGGAATAGTGAAAATCGACCCCGGGCCCACATAATCGAAATTCGAGTTTCGAACCAAAATAAGTTCATCCAATCATCCATGAGTTTTTGTTCTTAAGTTCGACTCCAAAACGAGGTCTAGATTGCAAATTCTTTTGAAAACCCTTACTATACTCAATTCTCAATTTTTCTATCCATTTACACATATTTAGGCTTATGAATTCAAATAATAATGAGGGAAAATGAAGAAAACGAGTCAAGAATCACTTACCCAAGCAGTTTTGATGAAAATCGCCCAAGAATCGCCCCATTAAGCTATTTGGAGAAGAGAGAGTTGAGAGAAATGTGATTTTATCCCGTCTGTTCTGTTTTTGCAAAACTTAAAATCACTGGGCAAATTTACTCTGTGCGATCGCAGGGCCTGTGATGCGATCGCATAGAAAAAAATAAGGGGATAGCAAAATTGTTCTATGCGATCGCGGAGGACCAATGCGATCGCATAGAAGGAAATTCTGGGTCTCAAGTCTTACTATATGCGATCGCGAAGGATACTGTGCGATCGCATAGGAGGGAAAGTTGAAGCTATGCGATCGCATGGGAACTATTGCGATCGCATAGAAGAATTTTTGGACCCCTGATCTTTGCTCTATGCGATCGCAGCTACACCTATGCGATCGCATAGAAGAAAATCTCTGTGCAAATATTGCAGAATTTCTGCTGCATTTCCAAGTCCGAAAACCATCCCGTTACCTATCTGAAACTCACCCGAGCTGTCGGGAATTCAAACCAAGTATGTACACTGACTCAAAAACATCATACGAACTTGCTTGCGCGATCAAATCGCCAAAATAACATCAAAATCAATGAATAGAGCCTTTAAACTCAAGAATTCTTTCAAAATTTCAGAACTTTCAAAATTTCCAATTTAAGGCCGAAACACGTCAAACGATGTCCGTTTTCAACCAAACTTTACAGGAAGCGCTTAACCAACATATATGACATGTACCGGGCATCGGAACCAAATTAGGAGCCCGATATTACCACTTTTCAATCAAATTTCAGTTTCATTTTCCTTAAACATTTTCAGAAAATAATTTAAAAGAAAAGTTCTTTTACCGGGGTTCTAGACCTCGGATTTCAATTCCGGGCATACGCCCAAGTTTCATATTTTTCTACGGATTTTCTGAGATCGTCAAATCACGGGTCTGGGTCCGTTTACCAAAAATGTTGACCAAGGTCAACCATATCAATATTAATATCAAAATTCTTCAAATTTTTCACATAGTTCACATATTTTAACATAAAAATTTTCCAGTTTTGCTCCCGAACTGTGCACGCAAATCGAGGCAACTATAAATGAGGTTTTCAAGACCTCAAAAGCTCGAAATGATTAATAAAACAAGTGATGACCCTTTGGATCGTCACATTATTTAGTAATTGACCATGAATGAATATTATTTCATTCATATACTAAGACATATTTAAGACTAGGACGAGGTCCATATGAATATGATTTTCTAAATGAGAGATTCAGTTATGTACATTTATTCAACCGTCTATGAATATGATTTCATTCATATACTAGGACGCACCGGCCTATGACAACCACATAAGTCCATTGGACTAATATGATTGTAGTCATAGGAACTTCCGTTTATATATCATGGTTGTTATTTAGTAATTGACCGTGAATGAATATTATTTCATTCATATACTAGGACGTATCGGCCTACGACATTACGTTGTATTAGATATTAATTCATGAATAAATTCGGTACCATTATAGAGTTATGAAATAATTTATATAAATAAACAATAATAACAAATATGTGATTGTTTATAACATAAGTGATATTAATGTAACAACCACACTAGTTACAATATACTAGGGCTAGTAATTATTGACATTTTCAACATAATAATGTCAAATTATTATGTTTATAACCCTAACATATAATCATAAGAAATCCCTTATTTAATACATAATATAAATTACAAAGTACATTACATTAAACATATGTATTAAACATTATAGTTTTATTATTACTATAAATAATATTATACATACGTAATAATATAATTTATAATATTTAATTATATATTATAATGATATTAATATTATTATTATTATATTATAGTACTAATTATAATATACAACATTCGTATATTTAATGTAATGTAAATTATTATTAATATAAATTACTTATATATATATATATATATATATATATATATATATATATATATATATATATATATATATATATATATATATATATATATATATATATATATATATATATATATATATATATATATATATATATATATATATATATATATATATATATATATATATATATATATATATATATATATATATATATATATATATATATATATATATATATATATATATATATATATATATATATATATATATATATATATATATATATATATATATATATATATATATATATATATATATATATATATATATATATATATATATATATATATATATATATATATATATATATATATATATATATATATATATATATATATATATATATATATATATATATATATATATATATATATATATATATATATATATATATATATATATATATATATATATATATATATATATATATATATATATATATATATATATATATATATATATATATATATATATATATATATATATATATATATATATATATATATATATATATATATATATATATATATATATATATATATATATATATATATATATATATATATATATATATATATATATATATATATATATATATATATATATATATATATATATATATATATATATATATATATATATATATATATATATATATATATATATATATATATATATATATATATACATATATATATATATAGAATAACGTATATGAATAATATCATTATATAGTATAAATCAATTATAATGATTTGTTTGTATATCAAATTATTTACTGAAATAACTAGGACCTTCTATTTGTATATCGTGGTTGTTATTTAGTAATTGACCGTGAGTCTACAGGTTGAGTAATGTTCTATTGGACTTATGTGATTGTCGTAGGACGATACGTCCTACTAAAGTCGTATTACATTACTCCCAATCTTTAGAGGATAGCACAAAGTCAAATGGACTATGACATTAAACTATTATAATGAAATCATAATAACCAATATGACTTATGTGTATTAGTATTGTTTTGTTATTTGAACTATGATTATTCCTATTATGTTTCATTCATCAACTTTCTAACCCCCAAATTTTATTCCTAGAATTTTACCGTCACTTATGATAAGCAACATATACTTATATGTCGAAGAACCCATTAAATATAATTTGTAATTGATAATTGGCTATATTTACTGAATAAATAGCCCAATTGTCTGAATGTACCAAAATATGATATTTCATATTATGGTTATAATAGGTATCAACCTATTATAACTACACGTGATATCATTTTCGTGTCATACGTATATACCCGTTTTCAATTATGAATATTTATAGATGGTCAATAACTTTAGCATAACCATCCTTTTGGAAATTTGTCCACTAGTCCAACCACGATAACGAAGTCCAATGTTATCCAGGTGAAATGTCTAGCATATACCCGTTTTCAATTATGAATATTTAACTAACCATCACCATATTCTAATATGAATATACTAGGAACGTATGTCATTACTTCCTATAGTTGTGTAGTTATAGGACTTTCCGTTTATATATCGTATTGACAGTAATGTCATACGTTCATATTAGGACACATCGGCTTACGACAACAACCACATATGCACAACCACAATAATTTTATTCATATACTAAGATGGAAAAGAAACCCGGAGAAAACTTTCGGGAGTATGGATAATTCAGGTGGAGGGACCCAGTATGATATATATATAAACAGAAGGTCTTATGACTATAATCGTATTACATTACTCCCAATCTGTTATGACTAAATATTACGGGTCAGGGTCTTTTAGGCTTCTTGTTGGTCGTCACGCCGAGCCGTATGCTCCTGTCAGTGTGTGCGTTGTGACAATCTCTTTGCTCAATAGTTGATGCCCTAGGCCATGAAGTTAATACGTATAATCGTATTAACTTCAACATTACCCTTTTAACTCACCGGAGTATAATAATAGTTAGCATATGTTATGATTCTTAAACTAACTGTGGTATAAAATTTCGCTAAAGACAAAATTACTATTATAGCAGGTTATTACATAACATTTATAGGACTGTATGACACCACTAATGAGTAGTATTAATGGACTAATACTTTTCATTCATATAATATTCATTGATTATACACTCTTATATATTAACATATGATTGTAGCATATGTTAATATTACTGATATCATACAGTCCCGTACGTATTATTACATTTTCAAAACTAACCCTAACGAATATACATAGTTAATTTTGATATAAAAATAACATAATATGGAATAACCATCCTTAAATGCTGGATTTCTTATTGCAATAGGACTAATACGTAGACTTAACTACATATTTTTACAATGGACTTCAGAAATATTTAAATGTATTAGCTGAATTTAAGTAGAATCCGTTTAGCACTCGGGCCGCAGGAACGATTTGATCTTGTTGGCCGAGTTGCTTTATGACCCTCGATAGAATGATGTCCTACATATAAAGTTTATCAATATGATTTAATCCACATTGTTAATATTGTGCTAAACGGATATCTTGATTAGTATAATGACATTTGACATCGTGTATTCACGTAATATATAAATTGACATTATATATCGTGTAATACGATTGTAGTATTCATTTTTACTCAAATCATAACCTACATCAGTGTGACGACCCAAAGGGTCATCACTTGTTTTATTAATCAATTCGAGCTTCTAAGGTCTTGAAAACCTCATTTATAGTTGCCTCGATTTGCGTACACAGTTCGGGCGCGAAGCTGGAAAATTTTTATGTTGAAATATGTGAAATATGTGAAAAATTTGAAGAATTTTGATATTAATATTGATATGGTTGACTTTGGTCAATATTTTTGGTAAACGGACCCGGACCCGTGATTTGACGGTCTCAGAAAATCCGTAGAGAAATATGGAACTTGGGCATATGCCCAGAATTGAAATTCGAGGTCTAGAACTCCGGTAAAGAATTTTTCTGTTAAATTGTTTTCTGAAAATGTTTAAGGAAAATGAAACTGAAATTTGATTAAAAAGTAGTGATATCGGGCTCGTATTTTGGTTCTGACGCCCGGTACAAGTCGTATATGTTGGTTAAGCGCTTCCTGTAAAGTTTGGTTGAAAACGGACGTCGTTTGACGTGTTTTGGCTTTAAATTGGTAATTTTGAAAGTTATGAAATTTTGAAAGAATTCTTGAGTTTTAAGGCTCAATTCATTGATTTTGATGTTATTTTGGCGATTTGATCATGCGAGCAAGTTCGTATGATGTTTTTGAGTCAGTGTACATACTTGGTTTGAATCCCCGAGGGCTCGGGTGAGTTTCAGATAGGTAACGGGATGGTTTTTGGACATGGAAATGCAGCAGAAATTCTGCTATTTTTGCACATAGATTTTCTTCTATGCGATCGCATAGGTGTAGCTGCGATCACATAGAGCAAAGATCAGGGGTCCCAAAATCCTTCTATGCGATCGTAATAGTTCCCATGCGATCGCATAGCTTCAACTTTCCCTCCTATGCGATCGCATAGTATCCTTCACGATCGCATAGAGTAACACTTGAGGCCCGAAATTTCCTTCTATGCGATCGCATTGGTCCTCCGCGATCGCATAGGGCAATTTTGCTGTCCCCTTATTTTCTTATATGTGATCGCATCACAGGCCCTGCGATCGCATAGAGTAAATCTGCCCAGTGATTTTAAGTTCTGCAAAAACAGAACAGACGGGATAAAATCCCATTTCTCTCAACTCTCTCTTCTCCAAACAGCTTATTGGGGCGATTCTTGGACGATTTTTATCAAAACTTCTTGGGTAAGTGATTCTTGACTCGTTTTCTTCATTTTTCCTCATTATTATTTGAATTCCTAAGCCTAATTATGTGTAAATGGGTAGAAAATTTAGTATTGAGTATAGTAAGTGTTTTCAAAGAATTTGCGATCTAGACCTCGTTTTGGAGTCGAACTTAAGAACAAATTGTATATTTGAACTCATGGATGATTGGGTGAACTTATTTTGGTTCGAAACTTGAGTTTCGATTATGTGGGCCCGGGGTCGATTTTTACTATACTGAGCAGAATCTTGTAAAAATCATGTTTAGCTATATGAACTAGTTTGTTAAGTAGAATTGATGATATTAAATTAATTGTGTATAGATACGATTGGATTGGAGCCAAATTCGAAAGGAAAAGGCATTGCTACAGATTGAATCGTTCATAAACTTTCGAGGTAAGTGTTTGTTCTATCCTAGCTTGAAAGAATAGGAATTTAGTTATGTATGAATTGTTGATTAAGAGTTATTGGTGTCACACCGGTAACGGAGATTGATTGATGATTTGTTATCAATTATTAGTTCAAAACCAATAATTATAAATATTGTTGAAGCAAAGATTATTGGTTCAAATCGGTACTACTTTTATACACTTACTATTGATCAGAAATTATTGGTTAAATGCCGGTAATATATATATTATTGAATTGGGATCGTGTGGCGCGCCGACCACTTATATATTAATGAATTGGGATCGTGTGGCGCGCCGACCACTTATATGATAAGAAATGGGATCGTGTGGCACGCCGACCACAAAGTGATTTAAATCTTGGCATTGGTCATAGTTGCCGGTAGCCTATTGATACATTTGGGAGCGGGTGGTACACCTACCACAAGGTATAACTTATTGTTACATTTGGGAACGGGTGGTACGCCTACCACAAGATATGAAATGAAAAATGAATTGAGACGTGAAAGTAAGATTTGTTGCGTTGACTAGATTACTCTGGATATTATGAGTTATTGACTGTTATTTCAGAGCAGATTCTTTCCTTATAAACGTTCGATAACGTTTTCTGTTGTTGTATATGTATATATTTTTCAACTGTACAGGTTTATGTGGGCGACTGACCTTAGTCTTGTCGCTACTTCGCCGGGATAGGCCAGGCACTTACCAGCACATGGGGTCGGTTGTGTTGATACTACACTCTGCGCTCTTTTTGCGCAGATACAGGTTACGGACTGCAGCAGTGTCAGTAGCACGATTGTGGATATTCCGACTACTGAGACTATGAGGTAGCCTTGCAGGCCTCCGCAGGACCCGTTGTCTCTTCTATCTATGTATTTCATTCTGTTATCTCATTTATTCGAGATAAACAACTTATATTTCTTTCAAACAATTGTGTGTATTATTCTTAGAAGTTCGTGAGTATTGTGACATCAGTATTGGGTAGTGTATCATGTTTGGGTTTTTGTATCATATTTGATAAAATTGACTAAGTCTTCCGCTAAGTTTAATTATTCCGCTGTAATAATATATTTTTAATTTAAAGTCTTAAGAAGTGTTTGGTAACTAATGAAAAATTTAAGTAATAGTTGGCTTGCCTAGCTTCCACTAGTAGGAGCCATCATGACTCCCGATGGTGGGAAATCTGGGTCGTGACAAGTTGGTATCAGAGCACTAGGTTGCACAGGTCTCACAACTCACGAACAACCTTAGTAGAGTCTGAGGGATCGGTACGGAGAAGTCTGTATTTTTCCTCCAGAGGCTACAGAGTTAGGAAAATTTTCCCTTAATTATTTCCAATCGTGCGACTTGATCTTCAAATGTTAATTGAATTTCTACTCTGTTCTTCCGCAGATGGCAAGAACACGTGTATCCTCATCTACTGACCAGCAGCCCGAGGTCCTAGGAGCGGCAACTCTCGCTAGGGGCAGAGACCGAGGTCGAGGTCGTCCTAGAGGCCAAGGTAGGGGCAGAGCTCAGCCCCGAGCAGCAGCACAAGTGGCAGAACCTCAGTCTCATATCGAGGAGGAGGTTCTAGTCCCAGCAGCTCCTGTAGGCCCAGCTCAGGTCGCAGGAGGGGTTATGTTTTCACCAGATCTTCAGGATGCTTTGGTCCGGATAGCAGGTTTTATGGACAATATCACCAAAGCAGGTTTATTACCAGTAGCACCAGTCACTTCTCAGGCTGGAGGAGGTAATCAGACTCCTGCTACGCGCACTCCGGAGCCAGTAATTCCCCAGGCTCAGGTTCCTGTGATTCAGCCAGTTCAGGCAGCTCAGCCTGTTATTGTGACTCCGGCTAATGATGGTGCAGCTATGTCCGCTGACGCATTATGGAGATTGGACAGGTTTACCAAGCTGTTCACTACCATATTCAGTGGCACTCCTTCAGAGGATCCACAGGATTTCCTATATATCTGCCACGAGGTTCTCCGTACTATGGGCATTGTGGAGACTAATGGTGTGGACTTTGCTACTTTTCGATTATCTGGTTCTGCCAAGACTTGGTGGAGGGATTATTGTCTATCCAGGCCAGCGGGATCAGCATCTTTGACTTGGGGGCAATTTGCAGAATTGTTCTTGGAAAAGTTCCTTCCAGCAACTCAGCTGGAGGCTCTGCGCAGGCAATTTGAGCGTCTTCATCAGGGTTTTATGTCTGTCACACAGTACGAGACTAGGTTCGTGGACCTGGATCGTCATGCTATTATCATAGTTCCCACAGATCGAGAAAGGGTGAGAAGGTTTATTGATGTGACGACCTGGCCCGTCGTCACGAGAATTACCACCCCGTTATGTTGTAAATGCATGTTTTATGATTTTATATTAGTGTTAGAGTCTATCAGGTGAGTTAGGAGTGAATTGGATTGAAAATGAGGCATATAGCCTTTTTGTAGGAAACTTGAATAAGGAAAGTCTACCCGGAGTTGACTATTTGGTTAGTGGGCTCGGAATCGGATTCTGATGATTCGGTTAGTTCCGGGAGTTGATTTGTGACTTAGGGGAGCAATCGGAATTGAATTTGGAGGCCCGGTGTAGAAATAAGCTTGAATTGGCTAAGGTTGAATTTTGGCGAAATCCGAATGGTAGGTGAGATTTTGATCCGGGGGTCGGAATGGAATTCTGATAGTTGCAGTAGCTCCGTTAGGTGATTTTGGATGTGCCTGCAAAATTTTAGGTCATTCGGACGTCGTTTGGTCGGGTTTTGATGGAATGTGCAATTCGGAAAGTTTTAAGAAATTTAGGCTTGAATCCGTGGGTAATTGGTGATTTTGATGTTTAGGATGGTGTTTTTATGATTGGAACAAGTTCGTATCGTGTTTTGGGGTATGTTTGTGATTTTCGTTGGGGTCCCGGGGGCCTCGGGGTGAATCCGGACCATTATCCGGCATTTTGAAACAGGAAAAGGTCTGCTGAAATCTGCAGATCACTGGGCACATTTTAAGCCTTCGCGTTCGCGAGGGCTAGGCCCGCGTTCGCGTAGGCTTGAGGGAAAATGGTCATCGCGTTCGCGTTGCTGGGGGACGCGTTCGCGTAAGAGGAAGGTTTTGATCATCGCGTTCACGTGGGGTAGGCTCGCATTCGCGTAAGAGGAAAAAAAAGAGAATCCACGCGTTCGCGTGCAATGGGACGCGAACGCGTAGAGGAAAAATCCGTGGCTGGGGAGAATGGTCTTCGCGGACGCGTGACTTCATGTCGCGTTCGCGATGAAGGAAATGAGCAAGGCATCGCGTTCGCGTAGGGTACATCGCGAACGCGTAAGGTAAAAATGGCTGGCAGTGAAATTAAAAACCAGAACTGGTCAGTCGCGGGTTTAATACCCAAAACCTCCATTTTTGAGTTCCAAGAGAAGAAATTGACGGGAGATTGCTGGGAAATCATAGGGGTTTCGTTGGAGGTAAGTTTTGTGGCTTAATTACATCATTTTAACATGAAATCATGGGTTAAATTTCTGTAAATGGAAGATTAAAGGTGGGTTTGAGCCCTAGGCCTAAATTAAAGAAAAACACTGATTTGAGTGGGCAAATGGTGTCCGATTTTGGTAAAATTTATATGCCTAAACATGTATCGTGATGAGGATTCCGAATATGTGACTTTTGTAATTTTTCGACAAGCGTACGGAAAGTCGGGTTTTGACAACTTTGAGAATTTTGATGTAAATTGAGTTGTATTGATTGGGTGTCGTCCCATTGGCCTAATTTGTTGTATTTCTACTGTATTTGATCAGATTCTACGCGTGCGAAGCTTGATTCTCCTGGAAAGGGCATTGAGGAGTAGTCGTCGTGCCGTATTGAGGTGAGTAATAGATGTGGGTGATGACCAGCGGGTTTGAAACCCCGGTATACCACTTTGTGACGCTGTATAGCGGCGAGACACGTACTCTCTTGTACGGCGCGACGACTACTCCGCAATGCCCTTGCCATGAGAATCAAGCTCCGCACGCATAGAATCTGATCAAATACAGTAGAAATACAACAAATTAGGCCAATGGGACGACACCCAATCAATACAACTCAATTTACATCAAAATTTCCAAAGTTGTCAAAACCCGACTTTTGGTACGCTTGTCGAAAAATTACAAAAGTCACATATTCGGAATCCTCATCACGATACGAGTTTAGGCATATAAAATTTACCAAAATCGGACTCCATTTGCCCACTCAAATCAGTGTTTTTCTTCAATTTAGGCCTAGGGCTCAAACCCACCTTTAATCTTCCATTTACAGAAATTTAACCCATGATTTCATGTTAAAATGATGTAATTAAGCCACAAAACTTACCTCCAACGAAACCCCGATGATTTCCCAGCAATCTCCCGTCAATTTCTTCTCTTGGAACTCAAAAATGGAGGTTTTGGGTATTAAACCCGCGACCGGTTCTGTTCTGGTTTTTAATTTCACTGCCAGCCATTTTTACCTTACGCGTTCGCGATGTACCCTACGCGAACGCGATGCCTTTCTCATTTCCTTCATCATGAATGCGACATGAAGTCACGCGTCCGCAAAGACCATTCTCCCCAGCCACGGATTTTTCCTCTACGCGTTCGCGTCCCATTGCACGCGAACGCGTGGATTGTCTTTTTTTTCCTCGTACGCGAACGCGAGCCTACCCCACGCGAACGCGATGATCAAAACCTTCCTCTTACGCGAATGCGTCCCCCAGTAACGCGAACGCGATGACCATTTTCCCTCAGCCTACACGAACGCGGGCCTAGCCCTCGCGAACACGAAGGCTTAAAATGTGCCCAGTGATCTGCAGATTTCAGCAGACCTTTTCCTGTTTCAAAATGCCGGATAATGGTCCGGATTCACCCCGAGGCCCCCGGGACCCCAAATAAAAAAACAAACATACCCCAAAACACGATACGAACTTGTTCCAATCATAAAAACACCATCCTAAACATCAAAATCACCAATTACCCACGGATTCAAGCCTAAATTTCTTAAAACTTTCCGAATTGCACATTCCATCAAAAACCCGACCAAACGACGTCCGAATGACCTGAAATTTTGCAGGCACATCCAAAATCACCTAACGGAGCTACTGCAACTGTCGGAATTCCATTCCGACCACCGTATCAAAATCTCACCTACCGTTCGGATTTTGCCAAAATTCAACCTTAGCCAATTCAAGCCTATTTCTATACCGGGCCTCCAAATTCAATTCCGATTGCTCCCCTAGGTCACAAATCACCTCCCGGAACTAACCGAATCATCAGAATCCGATTCTGAGCCCTCTAACCAAATAGTCAACTCCGGGTTGACTTTCCCTATTCAAGTTTCCTACAAAAAGGCTATATGCCTCATTTTCAATCCAATTCACTCCTAACTCACCCGATAGACTCTAACACCGATATAAAATCATAAAACATGCATTTACAACATAACGGGGTGGTAATTCTCGTGACGACGAGTCGGGTCGTCACAGTGTATGTGCCAAGCGGCACCTATTGGGTCAAGAAACATACCTGAAGTCTCAAACAAGTGAGGATATCTGCTCCGCATCTCCCGCTCGATCTCCCAAGTGGCCTCCTCCACGGGTCGGCCTCTCCACTGAACCTTAACTGATGCAATCTCCTTAGACCTCAATTTTCTCACCTGACGTCCCAAAATGGCAATAGGATCCACATCATAGGATAGATCACCATCAAGCTGAATGGTACTGAAGTCTAATACATGAGACGGATCTCCAATGTACTTCCGGAGCATAGACACATGGAATACTGGATGAACGCTAGATAAGCTGGGCGGCAAGGCTAACTCGTATGCCACCTCTCCAACCCTCCTAAGTGTCTCAAAAGGACCAATGTACCTAGGACTCAACTTTCCTTTCTTCCCAAACCTCATGACACCCTTCATAGGTGAAACCTTCAACAATACTCTGTCACCAACCATGAAAGACAACTCTCGAACTCTACGGTCCGCATAACTCTTCTGACGAGACTGTGCTGTACGAAGCCTCTCCTGGATCAACTTTGCTCTATCCAAAGCATCCCGGACTAACTCAGTCCCTATCAATCTAACCTCACCAGGCTCAAACCATCCCACGGGGGATCTACACCGCCTGCCATACAATGCCTCATACGGGGCCATCTGAATACTCGACTGATAACCGTTGTTGTAGGCAAACTCAGCAAGTGGTAGGAACTCATCCCACGAACCACCAAAGTCAATCACACATGCTCGCAACATATCCTCCAAGATCTGAATAGTGCGCTCAGACTGCCCATCTGTCCGGGGGTGAAATGCAGTACTCAACTCAACCCGCGTACCCATCTCTCGCTGAAATGCTCTCCAAAACTGAGAAGTGAACTGAGTACCCCTGTCGGATATGATAGACACCGGAACTCCATGCAACCGAACAATCTCTCGAATAAAGATCGCTGCCAACCGCTCCGATGAGTAGGTAGTACTAACTGGAATGAAGTGAGCTGACTTGGTCATTCTATCCACAATCACCCATACAGAATCAAACTTCCTCGCCGTCCGAGGGAGTCCAGTAACAAAGTCCATAGTGATCCTCTCCCATTTCCACTCAGGAATATCAATGCGCTGAAATACATCACCGGGCCTCTGATGCTCGTACTTGACCTGCTGACAGTTAAGGCACCGTGCTACATGTCTTACAATGTCCATTTTCATCTTTCTCCACCAATAGTGCTGTTTCAAATCTTGATACAGCTTCGCGGCTCCTGGATGGATAGAATACCGCGAGCTATGGGCCTCTTCAAGAATTAACTCACGAAGGCCATCAACATTGGGCACACATATCCGGCCCTGCATCCTCAATACGCCGTCACTATCAATGGTGACATCTCTAGCATCATCGTGCTGGGCGCCATCACGACCGGATTTGGGGTCGTGACACTGACGCTCACGAATACGATCATATAGAGATGACCGAGATACCACACAAGCCAATACTCTGCTGGGCTCTGAAATATCTAAACTCACTAGCCGATTGGCTAGCACCTGAACATCATAAGCAAATGGCCTCTCCTCGACTGGAATATATGCCAAGCTCCCCATACTGACCGCCTTCCAGCTCAAAGCATCGGCCACCACATTGGCCTTTCCCGGATGATATAAAATAGTGATATCATAATCCTTAAGCAACTCAAGCCATCTCCGCTGTCTCAAATTAAGGTCTTTATGTTTGAACAAGTGCTGAAGACTACGATGGTCGGTATACACCTCACATGACACGCCGTACAAATAGTGCCTCCAAATCTTCAAGGCATGAACAATGGCGGCTAGCTCCAAATCATGAACAGGATAGTTCTTCTCACGTGGCTTCAACTGCCGAGAAGCATAAGCAATTACCTTACCTTCCTGCATCAACACACAACCTACCCCCACTCTCGAGGCATCACAATAAACAGTATATGAACCTGAAGCTGATGGCAATACTAACACTGGAGTTGTGGTCAAAGCTGTCTTGAGCTTCTGAAAGCTCTCTTCGCACTCATCCGACCACACGAATGGTGCACCCTTCTGGGTCAATTTAGTCAATGAAGAAGCAATGGATGAAAATCCCTGAACAAACCGGCGATAATATCCCGCCAAACCAAGAAAACTCCCGATCTCTGTAGCTGAGGACGGTCTAGGCCAACTCTGCACCGCCTCTATCTTCTTAGGATCAACCTGAATACCATCACGAGACACCACATGTCCCAGAAATGCTACGGACTCGAGCCAAAACTCGCATTTGGAGAATTTAGCATATAGCTTCTCCTATCTCAATCTCTGCAACACAATACTCAAATGCTGAGCATGCTCCTCCTGACTACGGGAGTAGACTAGAATGTCATCAATGAACACAATCACAAATGAATCCAAATAAGGCCTGAACACACTG
The DNA here is from genome assembly GCA_032618575.1 of Nicotiana noctiflora. Taxonomy (NCBI): domain Eukaryota; kingdom Viridiplantae; phylum Streptophyta; class Magnoliopsida; order Solanales; family Solanaceae; genus Nicotiana; species Nicotiana noctiflora. The sequence goes on along the minus strand of JASVEL010001291.1, from coordinate 226,460 downwards.
TTCATCAGATGCATAAATGCTGCTGGGGCGTTGGTCATCCCAAAAGACTCATAATGACCATATCGGGTCCTGAATGCAGTCTTCATAATATCCGAGTCCCTGATCTTCAGCTGATGATAGCCCGAACGAAGATCGATCTTAGAAAACACCCTCGCACCCTGTAACTGATCAAACAAATCATCTATGCGCGGTAGAGGGTACTTGTTCTTCACCGTCACTTTGTTCAATTGCCTATAATCAATACACATTCGCATGGAACCATCTTTCTTTTTAACAAATAATACCGGCGCACCCCACGGAGACACACTAGGGCGGATGAAACCCTTATCCAGAAGCTCCTAGAGATGCTCTTTCAGTTCTTTCAACTCAGTCGGTGCCATCCGATAAGGAGGAACGGATATGGGATGAGTGCCCGGCACCAAGTCAATGCCAAAATCAATATCCCTGTCCGGCGGCATGCCCGACAGGAGTCTGAGGGGAATACATCTGGGAAGTCCCTCACAACAGGTACAGAATCAATGCTAGGAGACTCCGCTCCCACATCTCTCACAAAAGCTAAGTACGATAAACACCCTTTTTCAACCATCTTCTGAGCTTTTAGGAACGAAATAACACGGCTAGGGACGAAATCGGTCGAACCCCGCCACTCAATCCGAGAAATACCAGGAATGGCCAACGTAACTGTCTTAGCATGACAGTTCAATATAGCATGGTACGGAGACAACCAGTCCATACCCAATATAACATCAAAGTCCACCATACCCAACAATAACAAATCTGCCTGGGTCTCCAGACCCCCAATAGATATAACACATGATCTATAGACATGATCCACAACAATCGTATCACCCACGGGGGTGGATACATGAACAGGTAAATCAAGACTACCACGAGTCGCACCCAAATGATGTGCAAAATAAGAGGACACGTAAGAATATGTGGACCCCGGATCAAATAGAACGCAGGCATCTCCGTGACGGACCGAAATGATACCTGCAATCACCGCATCGGAGGCAACCGCATCACGCCCGTCACGAAGTGCATAGAACCGTGCCTCGGCCTCCACCGGATCTCTCCTCGCCCGTGGGGCGACCACGAGAAGACCGACCTCCACCTCTACTAGACCGAGATGGTCGCCGAAGATGAGGGCCGATCCCTCTGCCGAGTCCTGCCCCTACGTAGTCGAGGGCACTGTCTCCTCATGCGACCAAACTCACCACACTCATAACATGCACCCGGTGCCGGAGAAGGGGGATTGAAGGGAACCCCTCGCCGCGGACGAACCCCTGGGCTGATGAAGTAGGTGCCGCACCCCGGGCCGGAAGGGCACTAAGCGATGACTAACCCTCGCCGAAACAACAAGACGGCCACGACCATGCGAACCTCCGCTCCGCTCCGGGCGGCCCGAATGAGAAGGTCTAGATGAGCGACCTCTCGCTCCGCCGGGAATGCCCTCTAGATGGAGCACCACTGAAACTGCTCGAACCACGAGGCCTTTTGGCCTCCCGCTCCTCTCTCTCTCGGCGACGATCCGCCTCAATGGAGCTTTCCATATAAACAACCTACTCAAACGATGATGACAAAACTCTCTCTCTGGTCATAAGAATGCGGATAGAGTAGTTGAGGCCATCAATGAACCTCCTGATCCTCTCCCTATCATTAAGGATCATCCATGTGGCATGCCTAGCCAACTGAGTGAATCTAAGCTCATACTGAGTCACAGACATGTCGCCCTGAATCAACCACTCGAACCGGCGACGTAGCTCCTCGCGACGAGACCGAGGTACATATTTCTCTAGAAAGAGAGTAGAGAACTGCTGCCATGTGAGAGGTGCTGCTCTTGCAGGCCTACGCCTCTCAAACTCCTCCCACCAATCAAATGCGGGACCAGTGAACTGAAAGGTAGTAAATGAAACTCCTCTGGACTCAAGAATACCAGCCGTACGCAGCATCCTCTGACACTTATCCAAGAAACCCCGGGCATCCTCGCCCTCAACGCCACTGAAATGGGGTGGCTGAAGTCTACCAAATCTCTCAAGACGATGCTGCTCGTCGTCAGGCATAGCCTGAACCATATGCTCTGGAGCTGGAGCCGGTGCAGCTAGAGGAATAACCGATGCAACCACCTGAGCAGGGACCGCCTCTAGCATCTGATGTCCCTGAACAACCTGCTCAGGTGTGCGAGCTGCAGGGGTCTGCTGACTACCCCCTGTCTGAGATGTCGCTGCAGTAGCGGTAGCTGAAACTACCTGAGCCAAACCGGAACACACTGATAATATCTGAGCAAGAGTCTCCTGAAGACCAGGAATAGCAATAGATATAGTCTGACCTTGAACTGGGGCTGCTGGAGCTTCAACCACTGGGGGCTGCTCCTGAACTGGTACAACAGGCGGGTCAGCTGGTACTGCCTTAGCCGCCCTACCTCTAACTCTAGCACGACCGCGCCCACGGCCTCTAACAGGTGGCAATGGAGGTCGTCCACCTCGTCCCGATGCTCGCGTTCTCGCCATCTGCGAGAGAATAGAATATAGGAGTTCAGTTCTCAGAACAACAAGATCGCACGACAGAGTTCAAGAAAAGTGAAGTTTTCCTAAAGGTTCGCAGCCTCCCGAGGATAAGTACAGGCGTCCCCGTACCGATCCACAAGACTCTACTAACCGGCTCAAGACTCATGATGCCTAATAAACCTAGGCTTTGATACCAACTTGTCACGACCCCAAATCCGGTCGTGATGGCGCCCAGCACATTGCTAAGCCAGCCTGACCAATCAATATTAACCACGGAGCTAGAAGCTCTCTTTAGCCCATTTAAGCATATTAATTCACGAAATAACAGTGATACATATAACGAAAACGGGGAACCAAGGCCCATAATACATCAACTCCCATAGACCAAGGGTCAAGAGTCATGAGCCTCTACTGAACATGAGTGTATAAGGTTTACAAGATACCAAGTACGGAAAGCAATGTTGATACAAAATCAAACAGTAAGAAGGAATATCGGGTCCTGCAGACTCTGCAGCTACCTCGTATATCCCACAGACGTCGCCTCGCACAGCTACTGGATCACTGCTGAGAGGTACCTGGATCTGCACACAAGGTGCAGGGAGTAAAATGAGTACCGCCAGACTCAGTGGTAATAAACAAGGGTAAGACAGCGCAGATAAGAAATCCGCAATAAAGCACTATGTAAAGCTGTAATCAAATACCCTGTCACAGAGTCAATATCAACTGTACCTATACCAAGAAGTACCAGCAAAACAGTATAACAGCTAGCAGATGTAGCTACATGCAATGCAATGCATGATATGACCGCTACGGCGCGTAGCCCGATCCAATTTGGGTACCCATGCTCACTGTAGGGGTTCAGACTCCGGAGGGGCTCCTACAGCCCAACCACAATATCACTGCGGCGTGCTGTCCGATCCAACATATATACTGCTGCGGCGTGCAGCCCGATCCACTACCAGCTAGCTAATATGCAATTACAGCCTCGCAGGCTCAAAAGTAGTTTTTGAAAACATCTTTTATCATTTTTCAGTTGAAAACAGTAATATAAAGTTCCAGAGATTGGAAATAGCATAATAACAAAAACAGCTACGGATTGGTAGTAACTAACATGTCAATATGATAAGACAATGATAACGATCCTCGCGGGATCCAATAACCGGCTCACGGCCCACAAGTATACTCAACCACCCAAGAAGGGGGTTCAACGGCTCAAGAGTAGCCAATATCACAGTATAATATGCAACAATCCGAGAAGGAGGTTCGACGGCTCATGAATAGCCTAATATCATAACACAATATCAGCAAGTCGGACTAAGCCATAGTCCCCAATCACAATCGACCCCGCACTCACATGAGAGTACGTGTCTCGCTGCTATACAGCGTCACAAAGTGGTATACCGGGGTTTCGAACCCGCTGGTCATCACCCACATCTATTACTCACCTTAATACGGCGCGACGACTACTCCACAATGCCTTTGCCATGAGAATCAAGCTCCGCACGCGTAGAATCTGATCAAATACAGTAGAAATACAACAAATTAGGCCAATGGGATGACACCCAATCAATACAACTCAATTTACATCAAAATTCCCAAAGTTGTCAAAACCCGACTTTCCGTACGCTTGTCGAAAAATTACAAAAGTCACATATTCGGAATCCTCATCACGATACATGCTTAGGCATATAAAATTTACCAAAATCGGACTCCATTTGCCCACTCAAATCTGTGTTTTTCTTTCAATTTAGGCCTTGGGCTCAAACCCACCTTTAATCTTCCATTTACAGAAATTTAACCCATGATTTCATGTTAAAATTATGTAATTAAGCCACAAAACTTACCTCCAACGAAACCCCTATGATTTCCCAGCAATCCCCCGTCAATTTCTTCTCTTGGAACTCAAAAATGGAGGTTTTGGGTATTAAACCCGCGACTGGCCAGTTCTGGTTTTTAATTTCACTGCCAGCCATTTTTACCTTACGCGTTCGCGATGTACCCTACGCGAACGCGATGCCTTGCTCATTTCCTTCATCGCGAACATGACATGAAGTCACGCGTCCGCGAAGACCATTCTCCCCAGCCACGGATTTTTCCTCTACGCGTTCGCGTCCCATTCCACGTGAACGCGTGGATTCTCTTTTTTTTCCTCTTACGCGAATGCGAGCCTACCCCACATGAACGCGATGATCAAAACCTTCCTCTTACGCGAACGCGTCCCCCAGCAACGTGAACACGATGACCATTTTCCCTCAGCCTACGCGAACGCGGGCCTAGCCCTCGCGAACGCGAAGGCTTAAAATGTGCCCAGTGATCTGCAGATTTCAGCAGACCTTTTCCTGTTTCAAAATGCCGGATAATGGTCCGGATTCACCCCGAGGCCCCCGGGACCCCAACGAAAACCACAAACATACCCCAAAACACGATACGAACTTGTTCCAATCATAAAAACACCATCCTAAACATCAAAATCACCAATTACCCACGGATTCAAGCCTAAATTTCTTAAAACTTTCCGAATTGCACATTCCATCAAAAACCCGACCAAACGACGTCCGAATGACCTGAAATTTTGCAGGCACATCCAAAATTACCTAACGGAGCTACTGCAACTGTCAGAATTCCATTTCGACCCCCGGATCAAAATCTCACCTACCATTCGGATTTCGCCAAAATTCAACCTTAGCCAATTCAAGCTTATTTCTACACCGGGCCTCCAAATTCAATTCCGATTGCTCCCCTAAGTCACAAATCAACTCCCGGAACTAACCGAATCATCAGAATCCGATTCCGAGCCCTCTAACCAAATAGTCAACTCCGGGTAGACTTTCCTTATTCAAGTTTCCTACAAAAAGGCTATATGCCTCATTTTCAATCCAATTCACTCCTAACTCACCCGATAGACTCTAACACTGATATAAAATCATAAAACATGCATTTACAACATAACAGGGTGGTAATTCTCGTGACGACGGGCCAGGTCGTCACATCAATAAACCTTCTCACCCTTTCTCGATCTGTGGGAACTATGATAATAGCATGATGATCCAGGTCCACGAACCTAGTCTCGTACTGTGTGACAGACATAAAACCCTGATGAAGACGCTCAAATTGCCTGTGCAGAGCCTCCCGCTGAGTTGCTGGAAGCAACTTTTCCAAGAACAGTTCTGCAAATTGCCCCCAAGTCAAAGATGCCGATCCCGCTGGCCTGGATAGACAATAATCCCTCCACCAAGTCTTGGCAGAACCAGATAATCAAAAAGTAGCAATATCCACACCATTAGTCTCCGCAATGCCCATAGTACGGAGAACCTCGTGGCGGCTATATAGGAAATCCTGGGGATCCTCTTAAGGAGTGCCACTGAATGAGGTAGTGAACAGCTTGGTAAACTTGTCCAACCTCCATAATGCTTCAGCAGACATAGCTGCACCATCATTAGCCTGAGTCACTATAATAGGTTGAGCTGCCTCAACTGGCTGAATCACAGGAACCTGAGCCTGGGGAATTACCGGCTCCGGAGTGCGCGTAGCAGGAGTCTAATTACCTCCTCCAGCCTGAGAAGTGGCTGGTGCTACTGGTAATAAACCTGCTCTGGTGATATTGTCCATAAAACCTGCTATCCGGACCAAAGCATCCTGAAGATCCGGTGAAAACATAACTCCTCCTGGGACCTGAGCTGGGCCTACTGGAGCTGCTGGGACTAGAACCTCCTCCTCGATATGAGACTGAGGTTCTGCCACTTGTGCTGCTGCTCGGGGCTGAGCTCTGCCCCTACCTTGGCCTCTAGGACGACCTCGACCTCGGTCTCTGCCCTTAGAGAGAGTTGCCGCTCCTGGGACCTCGGGCTGCTGGTCAGTAGATGAGGATGCACGTGTTCTTGCCATCTGCGGAAGAACAGAGTAGAAATTCAATTAACATTTGAAGATCAAGTCGCACGATTGGAAATAATTAAGGGAAAATTTTCCTAACTCTGTAGCCTCTAGAGGATAAATACAGACTTCTCCGTACCGATCCCTCAGACTCTACTAAGGTTGTTCGTGAGTTGTGAGACCTGTGCAACCTAGTGCTCTGATACCAACTTGTCACGACCCAGATTTCCCACCATCGGGAGTCATGATGGCGCCTACTAGTGGAAGCTAGGCAAGCCAACTATTACTTAAATTTTTCATTAGTTACCAAACACTTCTTAAGACTTTAAATTAAAAATATATTATTACAGCGGAATAATTAAACTTAGCGGAAGACTTAGTCAATTTTATCAAATATGATACAAAAACCCAAACATGATACACTACCCAATACTGATGTCACAATACTCACGAACTTCTAAGAATAATACACACAATTGTTTGAAAGAAATATAAGTTGTTTATCTCGAATAAATGAGATAACAGAATGAAATACATAGATAGAAGAGACAACGGGTCCTGCGGACGCCTGCAAGGCTACCTCGAAGTCTCAGTAATCGGAATATCCACAATCGTGCTACCGCCACTGCTGTTGTCCGTAACCTGTATCTGCGCAAAAAGAGCGCAGAGCGTAGTATCAACACAACCGACCCCATGTGCTGGTAAGTGCCTGGCCTATCCCGGCGAAGTAGTGACGAGACTAAGGCCAGTCGCCCACATAAACCTGTACAGTTGAAAAATATATACATATACAACAACAGAAAACGTTATCGAACGTTTATAAGGAAAGAATCTGCTCTGAAATAACAGTCAATAACTCATAATATCCAGAGTAATCTAGTCAACGCAACAAATCTTACTTTCATGTCTCAATTCATTTTTCATTTCATATCTTGTGGTAGGCGTACCACCCGTTCCCAAATGTAACAATAAGTTATACCTTGTGGTAGGTGTACCACCCGCTCCCAAATGTATCAATAGGCTACCGGCAACTATGACCAATGCCAAGATTTAAATCACTTTGTGGTCGGCGTGCCACACGATCCCATTTCTTATCATATAAGTGGTCGGCACGCCACACGATCCCAATTCATTAATATATAAGTGGTCGGCGCGCCACACGATCCGAATTCAATAATATATATATATTACCGGCATTTAACCAATAATTTCTGATCCATAGTAAGTGTATAAAAGTAGTACCGATTTGAACCAATAATCTTTGCTTCAACAATATTTATAATTATTGGTTTTGAACTAATAATTGATAACAAATCATCAATCAATCTCCGTTACCGGTGTGACACCAATAACTCTTAATCAACAATTCATACATAACTAAATTCCTATTCTTTCAAGCTAGGATAGAACAAACACTTACCTCGAAAGTTTATGAGCGATTCAATCTGTAGCAATGCCTTTTCCTTTCGAATTTGGCTCCAATCCAATCGTATCTATACACAATTGATTTAATATCATCAATTCTACTTAACAAACTAGTTCATATAGCTAAACATGATTTTTACAAGATTCTGCTCAGTATAGTAAAAATCGACCCCGGGCCCACATAATCGAAACTCAAGTTTCGAACCAAAATAAGTTCACCCAATCATCCATGAGTTCAAATATACAATTTGTTCTTAAGTTCGACTCCAAAACGAGGTCTAGATCGCAAATTCTTTGAAAACACTTACTATACTCAATTCTAAATTTTCTACCCATTTACACATAATTAGGCTTAGGAATTCAAATAATAATGAGGAAAAATGAAGAAAACGAGTCAAGAATCACTTACCCAAGAAGTTTTGATGAAAATCGTCCAAGAATCGCCCCAATAAGCTGTTTGGAGAAGAGAGAGTTGAGAGAAATGGGATTTTATCCCGTCTGTTCTGTTTTTGCAGAACTTAAAATCTCTGGGCAAATTTACTCTATGCGATCGCAGGGCCTGTGATGCGATCGCATAGAAGAAAATAAGGGGACAGCAAAATTGCTCTATGCGATCGCGGAGGACCAATGCGATCGCATAGAAGGAAATTTCGGGCCTCAAGTCTTACTCTATGCGATCGTGAAGGATACTATGCGATCGCATAGGAGGGAAAGTTGAAGCTATGCGATCGCATGGGAACTATTGCGATCGCATAGAAGGATTTTGGGACCCCTGATCTTTGCTCTATGTGATCGCAGCTACACCTATGCGATCGCATAGAAGAAAATCTATGTGCAAAAATAGCAGAATTTCTGCTGCATTTCCAAGTCCAAAAACCATCCCGTTACCTATCCGAAACTCACCCAAGCCCTCGGGGATTCAAACCAAGTATGTACACTGACTCAAAAACATCAAACGAACTTGCTCGCATGATCAAATCGCCAAAATAACATCAAAATCAAGGAATTGAGCCTTAAAACTCAAGAATTCTTTCAAAATTTCATAACTTTCAAAATTTCCAATTTAAAGCCAAAACACGTCAAACGACGTCCGTTTTCAACCAAACTTTACAAGAAGCGCTTAACCAACATAGACGACTTGTACCGGGCGTCAGAACCAAAATACGAGCCCGATATCACTACTTTTTAATCAAATTTCAGTTTCATTTTCCTTAAACATTTTCAGAAAACAATTTAACAGAAAAATTCTTTACCGGAGTTCTAGACCTCGAATTTCAATTCTGGGCATATGCCCAAGTTCCATATTTCTCTACGGATTTTCTGAGACCGTCAAATCACGGGTCCAGGTCCGTTTACCAAAAATATTGACCAAAGTCAACCATATCAATATTAATATCAAAATTCTTCAAATTTTTTACATATTTTACATATTTCAACATAAAAATTTTCCAGCTTCGCGCCCGAACTGTGTACGCAAATCGAGGCAACTATAAATGAGGTTTTCAAGACCTTAGAAGCTCGAATTGATTAATAAAACAAGTGATGACCCTTTGGGTCGTCACACTGATGTAGGTTATGATTTGAGTAAAAATGAATACTACAATCGTATTACACGATATATAATGTCAATTTATATATTACGTGAATACACGATGTCAAATGTCATTATACTAATCAAGATATCCGTTTAGCACAATATTAATAATGTGGATTAAATCATATTGATAAACTTTATATGTAGGACATCATTCTATCGAGGGTCATAAAGCAACTCGGCCAACAAGATCAGTTCCTGCGGCCCGAGTGCTAAACGGATTCTACTTAAATTCAGCTAATACATTTAAATATTTCTGAAGTCCATTGTAAAAATATGTAGTTAAGTCTACGTATTAGTCCTATTGCAATAAGAAATCCAGCATTTAAGGATGGTTATTCCATATTATGTTATTTTTATATCAAAATTAACTATGTATATTCGTTAGGGTTAGTTTTGAAAATGTAATAATACGTACGGGACTGTATGATATCAGTAATATTAACATATGCTACAATCATATGTTAATATATAAGAGTGTATAATCAATGAATATTATTGTAACGACCCAACCGGTCGTTTTGAGATACGGCGCGTCATTCAGCAGTTTGAGGCCATGAGCAACTTCATCTCAAGTATATTGACTTGTGTGTATGGTCAGAATTAAAATTCAAGAAGTTTGGAGTCAAATTTAAATGAAAATTCTTATTTCCAAAGCTTAAAACTGAAGAAATGAACTAGGATTGGAATTTTGAGTATACGACCTCGGAATTTAGATTTGAAGGTTCCAACAGGTTCATATGATGATTTCAGACTTGGGCGTATGCCTGGATCGGGTTTTGGATAACCCGGGAGCGTTTTGGCGCATATTATGGAAGATAGCATTTTAGAAGAAATTGCATCAATTTGGCTTAAAATGCATTTTAGTGTTATTAATGTCCGTTTGAGATTCCGAGACTGGGAGTAGCTCCGTATAGTTATTCTGGATTTGTGAGCGCGATCGGAAGTGAATTCGAAGGTCCGTAGGTCATTTTGGAGTCGTTTGGCTAAAGATAGAAAATTGAAGGTTTTTGAGAAAATTTGACCGGAAGTGGAAATTTTGATATCGGACTCGAAATGCAAATCTTATGGTTCGGATAGCTTCGTTAGGTGATTTGGGACTTAGGAGTATGTCCGGAATATTTTTGTGATGACCGGTGTAGAATTAAGCTTGATATTGGCAAGGTTAGTATTTTTGGCGAATCCGAACGATAGGTGAGATTTTGATCCGGGGGTCGGAATGGAATTCCGATAATTTCTGTAGCTTCGTTATGTGATTTTGGATATGTCTGCAAATTTTCAGGTCATTCGGATGTCGTTTGGTCGGGTTTGTGATTGAATGTTGATTTCGAAAGTTTAGATGAAAACTTAGGCTTGAATCCGCTATAATTCGATGTTTTCCGTATTTAAGGACATGTTTTTATGATTGGAACAAGTTTGAATAATGTTATAGGATGTATGGGTATTTTTGATGGAGGTCCCGGGGGCCTCGGGGTGATTTCGGATGGCTAACGGGAATTTTTGAGTTGAAAAATGCAGCAGAAAAATTGCAGAGAAATTTTGTTCTATGCGATCGCAATGCTCTGATGCGATCGCATAGTGTTAGCTACAGTACCCAGGATTTTGTTCTATGCAATCGCATAGGCTTAGCTACAGTGCCCGGAAATTTTGTTCTATGCGATCGCAATGCTCTGATGCGATCGCATAGTGTTAGCTACAGTACCGAGGATTTTGTTCTATGCAATCACATAGGCTTAGCTACAGTGCCCGGAAATTTTGTTCTATGCGATCGCAATGCTCTGATGCGAGCGCATAGTGTTAGCTACAGTACCCAGGATTTTGTTCTATGCAATCGCATAGGCTTAGCTACAGTGCCCGGCAAATTTGTTCTATGCGATCGCAATGCTCTAATGCGATCGCATAGTGTTAGCTACAGTACCCAGACAGAATGTTAAAAACATTTCAGTCGCGAAACCAACTCATTTTCCACCATTTTTGGTCATTCTTGAGAGCTTTTGGACGGGAATTGAAGGGATTTCGACGGGGAATCGTTGGAGGTAAGTTTTATGAGTTAAATACATGTTTTTATACAAGAATCATCCATGGAATTCATGAATTTATAGCTAAAAATCAAGAAACTAGGGCTTGGAGCAAAAACCTTAAATTTGGGATTTGAAGGACCATTTGTGGTCCGAATTGGGAGTTCTTGGTATGTACGGACTCGTGGCGAGACGAGGATTCCGAAAATCTGAATTTCAGAATTTTTCGTGACGTGGGCCCCGGGCTCGGGTTTTGCGAATTTCGTGATTTTGAGTATTTTTCGAGTTCTTTCGATTGGGTTATGTCCCATTAGCATATTATGATGTATTACTTATGATTTTGGATAGATTGGACCTGTGGAGGCCGACATTCGTGGCAAGAGAGTTGTCTCTTAGCGGTTTTGTACCGGAATCGAGGTAAGTGGCTTGTCTAACCTCGTGTGGGGGAATTTTCACCCCTAGGATATTATGTGATAGTTTAAATGCCTTGTACGCGAGGTGACGGGCGTGTACATGCGCCGGTTGTTGAACACGTACTTTATTTCAAACGTTCGATGAGCGATATTCCTGTCTTTGGCTGTTAATTTGATATTTTTACCCGGTAGTGGTTAGAAGAGCATGATTAGGTAGCACTTAGCTGTTTAGTTGCCTAATTGCCTTATTTGAACTCCTTGTTAATTATTGGTACTATTTTTTCGATGAAGTTATAGTTAAGCATAATTATTCTCTCTGTGGATTCCTTTATTGGCTGTGCTTGTGGACTGCGGGTTCGATTCCCGGAGACCCAGGGCTGTGGGTTCGATTCCCAGAGACCCGCGTGATATTGGTAGGGACTACGGGTTCGATTCCCGAGATCCTGAGTTATTGGTAGGGACTACGGGTTCGATTCCCGAGATCCCGAGTTATTGGTAGGGACTACGGGTTCGATTCCCGAGATCCTGAGTTATTGGTAGGGACTACGGGTTCGATTCCCGAGATCCTGAGTTATTGGTAGGGACTGCGGGTTCGATTCCCGAGATCCTGAGTTATTTGTAGGGACTGCGGGTTCGATTCCCGGAGATCCCGAGTTATTGATTATTTATCGAGACATGGGCTGCGGGTTCGATTCCCGGAGACCCAGAGGTACTGTCAATGGGACTGTGGGTTCAATTCCCACAGGTCCTGGACTTGCCGATTGAGTTTTTATTGAGTTATTTACTTGCTGCTAGCTTAAATCGTAAACGGTTGCAGAAATCACTTTACTGTTGTCATTTCAGATTCATTATTATTTAAACTGCTTATTATTGTTATCATCATTATATTATTGTTCTCTCAGTAGGGCCCTGACCTTCCTCGTCACTACTCCATCGAGGTTAGGCTTGGCACTTACTGAGTACCGCCGTGGTGTACTCATGCTACTCTTCTGCACACTTTTTGTTGTGCAGATCCAGGTACATCAGGACAGGCTCATACTAGGTGATTCAGCAGCACTTTGGGAGACCTCGAGGTATGATCTGCTACGTCCGCGGATCCGGAGGCCCTCCTTCTATTCTGATAGTATTAGTAGATGTTTTCCTTCATTTCGTTGTTAGATACTCTTTACACATAGAGCCACAGTTGTATACTCTCTTTTAGTCTTTGTTGCCCGTGGGATTCCGGGTCTTGGAAGTGTTTTATACAGTGTGTTTTATGGGTGTATGTGCCAAGCGGCACGGATTACATTTCCTTTTTATACTATTTTCCGCTATTTCTTAATTAATGTTCATAAAATGGTATATTCCGCAACGTGTTAGGCTTACCTAGTCATGGGGACTGGGTGCCGTCATGACATGTTCACGATTGGTGAACTAGGGTCGTGACAAGTTGGTATCAAAGCTCTAGGTTCGTAGGAGTCACGGGACACAGACCGGTTACTTAGATTCTCGCTGATCGATACGGAGACGTCTGTATTTATCTACGAGGGGCTATGTAATTGTTTAGGAAACTCTTCAATTCTTTGAATTCCTTATCGTGCGCCATTTATTCAGTTGGAGCCTATGTCATATGTTCTTTTGCATCCACTCGTGTATTGAAATTGCGCACTCGGTATCAAGTATGCGCCGACGGTTCGTGATGCTGCAGAGGGATTTCAAGGGAGTCAAGAATTTACTCAACTATTGTTATAGTGTGTCATCCATATCGATAATGCAAGAAATTGAGAGATCTTCAATTGTGCACATGGGGGTGCACTAGGTTCTGACATTCGGTTGATAAGTACGGTCTTGAGAAGGTTTACTTAACTGCCTAATCGTCACAGTAATGGTAGAATCACAAGGTGGATGTAGATCTAAAGATAGTTAGTGGTAATAAAGACTATATGGTTCATATGAGATATCTATTTAGCGAAGGATTCAACCATCAGAGATACTGGGGGAAAGAGTGTAACTATCTTAAGAAGGACATGTACCAAACGAATGTCTTTGGTTGTCTTATGATGAAGATGTACAAATGATAAAGGCTATTATCATGGATTAGCAAGATGTATCTTAAGGCTTCGTGCCAAGTGAAAGGATTTCACTATCAACGATCAAATTATGGGTCATGTGTCATATCAGATTTGGCATGCGATGTATTTAGGTGCTATTCAAAGAGTTCTTGAAAACTTGCGGATGGGCAAGAGTTGAGGCTCGTATGGTATGATGTTGGGACTTTTGATGTTCCCGTGTCCCTAATAAACTCTACATTTCATTATCAGCAAGGAAAAACTTCGACAAAGGCTACATGGTGATTCGTAGGCGTGTGAGAATCACAGTATGTTTTAAGATGTCATTGGTAAAGAATGCTCGGTGCATGGAGCGGGATGAATGTTTGGTTGTATTGGAATGAGGTCATACCCTATGGTGTCAGAGTGCTAATAGAGCACAGGTGGTTATCTTCGTTGGATCAAGTGAGTTGCAGTTGAATAATAGTAAATGACTTGAGAGAATGGTTCTAATGTGTTCGAGAGTCGTGTAATAGTGGCTTCGGGCTAAGTGGGAGAGTCCCACCGCTTACGATTGGGTCGCATGGTTAATTACCTGTGTGAATTCTGGATACTAGCGTATTATTGTGTTATTGCAACCACGGAAAAAGGGTCATGAGTGTGTAATTTGAGTATATAAATTGTTGAATGCATGTTATGGTTAGCCATACTGGCTCGTGTTCAAACTTGAGGAAAGATTCATGATTTATACCTCGTATAGGTGCAGGCTTCGCGGGAAATAGTTCCGATGGGGGCTTTATCGAGAGGGTATTCATATGTTATAAAATTCAGTAGAGTTGATTGCGTACTCGGGCAAGTCAGGGCCGGATGGTTCTCAATAGCGGTCCTAGTGAATTCAAGAGGTAAAGTGTGGTGTTTGATAATTTTGAGTCTATAATGTACAGTTGAGGCTCAAGCCTTTGAATCAACTTATGAAGAAAAGCACAAAAACAATCTATGATGTTTTGACTTGTGGTGTAGCATTTGAGAGGCGTGAAATGATAGTCATTCTTGAGATAGCATGGCCTCATGATTTAAGGTCACTCAGGGTAAGTCGGTTGGAATAAGTTAGGTATTGAAGGAAGATATTAACATTTCTAAGGCAATCAAGGATAACCTGGAAGGAAGTAGATTGATCAGCCATAGTTGAGTTGGCGTATTGGTGTCAATGATCGGTTCATGCAACGTGATAGAATTATGCATGTGATTTGTGGCGGTGCATTTGAGACTTGTCGGCCGCAGTGATTGATGTTATTCTTAAGTATTCTTCTGTTAGGGCCCGTTATGAGTAGGCGGACCTCGGAAAGGGTTATGGTGGCTTGGACCACTACTTAGAGATTGGCATATTCAACGGTTATGAGAACTCGCCGTGTGTTGCTATAGTTCTCCTGAAATGAGTTAAATGGAAGGTCTTATGTGATGAAGTATTAGCCTATTGTTAGTTCTAGAGCTATGATGGAAATTGCGTCTATCGTATATCGGCACGTGAGGTGCAGTGAGTAGTATGAAATTTGAAGTAAGGACCAATGTCACAGTTTGGTCAATGTATGTGATATAAAGAGCTCGGATGAGCAGGAAAGGAGTTTCAGTGTTTTGAGTAAGATGGGTATTAACATCCGTATCATTTGAGATCGGTGTTCTGTGAGAAAGGCTTTGCATCCCGGTTAGGGACTCCTGATCGCTTTTCAGTGTTAGTACAGCCGGTGGGTTGAATGTGCAGACCCGTTTAATTATTCGGAAGATGGTGGGAGCTTGACCCAAGAAGATTGTATAGGTGTGACTTGTAGTCACTTGATTGATTAGAAATTTAAACCAAGTATGAGGATTTTGGTAATATCATTCATTTGAGAATTTATACCTGGAGGGCACCCTGCTTATTGGGTTATAGACCTGTGAAATACTATTGACTTAGCTTGGCACGACCAGGATAGACTTAAGGTCGGTGGATAGATTTAAATGTGAAAGTGAGCCTTGCGTCAGGCCGGTTGTGTTTCTTCAAAAAATGCGCCCTTTATGGAGGGATAGTCGCGGTCTTATTTCGCGGTTAGTTAACTCATGTAAAGATATATTGCGCCGTATAAGTTGTGAGATGGCTTGGTAAATTCCTTATGTGTTGAGGTTCCGCTCAGCGGTGATGTTATATGAGCATGATGGCTCTTGAGACTCAGATCATATATCGCACCTCAGTTGTGCTTGAGTTTGTAGCCTATGGCGCTATATATTTCCTTGTGACTGATATCATGCACCTTAGTGTGCTTATGATCGATATTCAGTATTTTGATGTGATGAGCTATTCAACTAGACATATGATTCCTTGTGTAAGTCTATATTGTTGGGATCGGGTGGCACGCCGCCATGGTTATATTGTTGGGATCGGGTGGCACGCCGCCATGGTTATATTGTTGGGATCGGGTGGCACGCCGCCATGATTATATTGTTGGGATCGGGTGGCACGCCGCCATGGTTATATTGTTGGGATCGGGTTGCATGCCGCAACAATGTGATGTTTATTTCAGTGTCTATAATTGCTTTTACGTGTTCTGTTTCCTATTTTCTGAGGAGGTCCATGTTAATGTGAGAGTTGGATAGTTCTCTCTAGTGTTCGCCTTCCTTTTGTTTCACGTACGAATTAGTGGCCTAATGACACATTATGTCATCTTGTACGACTTTTGATTATGTTTGAGGTGGCTTATCGCCTGAGCAGATCGTATTGGGTGAGATGAGATTATGGGATTTGGGGTCGGTGCAAACTGATTTTATGAAGTATATTATAGAGGAAAATAACATTCTCTGGTTTAAGACAAGGTAATGGATCTTGTTAGAAGTATAGACTGAATGATTTGTTGACTTGGCAACTAAATATGAATTCCTGCACATCCCTTCCGTTGTATCGGTGTTGTAAAAGCTAGAGCAAGACCCATGGAGGTCATGAGATGCAATGAGAGCATAAGATTTGTGGAATTTCGACTATTATATTTGAAGAAAATTATTGTGGTCTCATAAGTAAAGTGATGCAAAGTGTGAATTCAACAAAGTTATGCAGTCATGTATGGGTACAGCGTGTGAAGAATGATATTGTGGTCGTATGATGGAAACATGCTAGGCAAGAAATTTCGGATGTTGGAATTGGGTCTAATGGCTTATTTACTCGAATAAAGGAGTATGTCTATAGAGTTATCGAGCTAATGTGCTCAAATGAGTTGCGGAAGCACAGAAAGTTGCATGATATGTTAAACCAGTAATTTCAGACTACTTCAGTGTAGTTCTTAGCACGTTCGAGGACGAACGTATGTTTAAGTTGGGGAGATTGTAACGACCCAACCGGTCGTTTTGAGATACGGCGCGTCATTCAGCAGTTTGAGGCCATGAGCAACTTCATCTCAAGTATATTGACTTGTGTGTATGGTCAGAATTAAAATTCAAGAAGTTTGGAGTCAAATTTAAATGAAAATTCTTATTTCCAAAGCTTAAAACTGAAGAAATGAACTAGGATTGGAATTTTGAGTATACGACCTCGGAATTTAGATTTGAAGGTTCCAACAGGTTCATATGATGATTTCGGACTTGGGCGTATGCCTGGATCGGGTTTTGGATAACCCGGGAGCGTTTTGGCGCATATTATGGAAGATAGCATTTTAGAAGAAATTGCATCAATTTGGCTTAAAATGCATTTTAGTGTTATTAATGTCCGTTTGAGATTCCGAGACTAGGAGTAGCTCCGTATGGTTATTCTGGATTTGTGAGCGCGATCGGAAGTGAATTCGAAGGTCCGTAGGTCATTTTGGAGTCGTTTGGCTAAAGATAGAAAATTGAAGGTTTTTGAGAAAATTTGACCGGAAGTGGAAATTTTGATATCGGACTCGAAATGCAAATCTTATGGTTCGGATAGCTTCGTTAGGTGATTTGGGACTTAGGAGTATGTCCGGAATATTTTTGTGATGACCGGTGTAGAATTAAGCTTGATATTGGCAAGGTTAGTATTTTTGGCGAATCCGAACGATAGGTGAGATTTTGATCCGGTGGTCGGAATGGAATTCCGATAATTTCTGTAGCTTCGTTATGTGATTTTGGATATGTCTGCAAATTTTCAGGTCATTCGGATGTCGTTTGGTCGGGTTTGTGATTGAATGTTGATTTCGAAAGTTTAGATGAAAACTTAGGCTTGAATCCGCTATAATTCGATGTTTTCCGTATTTAAGGACATGTTTTTATGATTGGAACAAGTTTGAATAATGTTATAGGATGTATGGGTATTTTTGATTGAGGTCCCGGGGGCCTCGGGGTGATTTCGGATGGCTAACGGGAATTTTTGAGTTGAAAAATGCAGCAGAAAAATTGCAGTCAGTGATTGCTCTATGCGATCGCATAGTGTCATTGCGATCGCATAGAAGAGATTGGAGGGGTGAGAAAAATGTGCTTTGTGAGTTGAAAAATGCAGCAGAAGAATTGCAAAGAATTTTGTTCTATACGATCGCAATGTTCTAATGCGATCGCATAGTGTTGGCTACAGTACCCAGGATTTTGTTCTATGCAATCGCATAGAGTTAGCTACAGTGCCTGGAAATTTTGTTCTATGCGATCGCAATGCTCTAATCCGATTGCATAGTGTTAGCTACAGTACCCAGGATTTTGTTCTATGCAATCGCATAGGCTTAGCTACAGTGCCCGGCAAATTTGTTCTATGCGATCGCAATGCTCTAATGCGATCGCATAGTGTTAGCTAGAGTACCCGGACAGAATGTTAAAAACATTTCAGTCGCGAAACCAACTCATTTTCCACCATTTTTGGTCATTCTTGAGAGCTTTTGGACGGGAATTGAAGGGATTTCGACGGGGAATCGTTGGAGGTAAGTTTTATGAGTTAAATACATGTTTTTATACAAAAATCATCCATGGAATTCATGAATTTATAGCTAAAAATCAAGAAAATAGGGCTTGGAGCAAAAACCTTAAATTTGGGATTTGAAGGACCATTTGTGGTCCGAATTGGGAGTTCTTGGTATGTACGGACTCGTGGCGAGACGAGGATTCCAAAATCTGAATTTCAGAATTTTTCGTGACGTGGGCCCCGGGCTCGGGTTTTGTGAATTTCGTGATTTTGAGTATTTTTCGAGTTCTTTCGATTGGGTTATGTCCCATTAGCATATTATGATGTATTACTTATGATTTTGGATAGATTGGACCTGTGGAGGCCGACATTCGTGGCAAGAGAGTTTTCTCTTAGCGGTTTTGTACCGGAATCGAGGTAAGTGGCTTGTCTAACCTCGTGTGGGGGAATTTTCACCCCTAGGATATTATGTGATAGTTTAAATGCCTTGTACGCGAGGTGACGGGCGTGTACATGCGCTGGTTGTTGAACACGTACTTTATTTAAAATGTTCGATGAGCGATATTTCTGTCTTTGGTTGTTAATTTGATATTTTTACCCGGTAGTGGTTAGAAGAGCATGATTAGGTAGCACTTAGTTGTTTAGTTGCCTAATTGCCTTATTTGAACTCCTTGTTAATTATTGGTACTATTTTTTCGGTGAAGTTATAGTTAAGCGTAATTATTCTCTCTGTGGATTCCTTTATTGGCCGTGCTTGTGGACTGCGGGTTCGATTCCCGGAGACCCAGGGGCTGTGGGTTCGATTCCCAGAGACCCGGCGTGATATTGGTAGGGACTACGTGTTCGATTCCCGAGATCCCGAGTTATTGGTAGGGACTACGGGTTCGATTCCCGAGATCCCGAGTTATTGGTAGGGACTACGGGTTTCGATTCCCGAGATCCCGAGTTATTGGTAGGGACTACGGGTTCGATTCCCGAGATCCCGAGTTATTGGTAGGGACTACGGGTTCGATTCCCGAGATCCCGAGTTATTGGTAGGGACTACGGGTTCGATTCCCGGAGATCCCGAGTTATTGATTATTTATTGAGACATGGGCTGCGGGTTCGATTCCCGGAGACCCAGAGGTACTGGAAAGGGACTGTGGGTTCAATTCCCACAGGTCCTGGACTTGCCGATTGAGTTTTTATTGAGTTATTTACTTGCTGCTAGCTTAAATCGTAAACGGTTGCAGAAATCACTTTATTGTTGTCATTTCAGATTCATTATTATTTAAACTACTTATTATTGTTATCATCATTATATTATTGTTCTCTCAGTAGGGCCCTGACCTTCCTCGTCACTACTCCATCGAGGTTAGGCTTGACACTTACCGAGTACCGCCGTGGTGTACTCATGCTACTCTTCTGCACATTTTTGTTGTGCAGATCCAGGTACATCAGGACAGGCTCACTAGGTGATTCAGCAGCACTTTGGGAGACCTCGAGGTATGATCTGCTACGTCCGCGGATCCGGAGGCCCTCCTTCTATTCTGATAGTATTAGTAGATGTTTTCCTTCATTTCGTTGTTAGATACTCTTTACACATAGAGCCATAGTTGTATACTCTCTTTTAGTCTGTGTTGCCCGTGGGATTCCGGGTCTTGGAAGTGTTTTATACAGTGTGTTTTATGGGTGTATGTGCCAAGCGGCACAGATTACATTTCCTTTTTATACTATTTTCCGCTATTTCTTAATTAATGTTCATAAAATGGTATATTCCGCAACGTGTTAGGCTTACCTAGTCATGGGGACTGGGTGCCGTCATGACATGTTCACGATTGGTGAACTAGGGTCATGACAATTATATGAATGAAAAGTATTAGTCCATTAATACTACTCATTAGTGGTGTCATACAGTCCTATAAATGTTATGTAATAACCTGCTATAATAGTAATTTTGTCTTTAGCGAAATTTTATACCACAGTTAGTTTAAGAATCATAACATATGCTAACTATTATTATACTCCGGTGAGTTAAAAGGGTAATGTTGAAGTTAATACGATTATACGTATTAACTTCATGGCCTAGGGAATCAACTATTGAGCAAAGAGATTGTCACAACGCACACACTGACAGGAGCATACGGCTCGGCGTGACGACCAACAAGAAGCCTAAAAGACCCTGACCCGTAATATTTAGTCATAACAGATTGGGAGTAATGTAATATGATTGTAGTCATAAGACCTTCTGTTTATATATATATCATACTGGGTCCCTCCACCTGAATCATCCATACTCCCGAAAGTTTTCTCCGGGTTTCTTTTCCATCTTAGTATATGAATAAAATTATTGTGGTTGTGCATATGTGGTTGTTGTCGTAAGCCGATGTGTCCTAATATGAACGTATGACATTACTGTCAATACGATATATAAACGGAAAGTCCTATAACTACACAACTATAGGAAGTAATGACATACGTTCCTAGTATATTCATATTAGAATATGGTGATGGTTAGTTAAATATTCATAATTGAAAACGGGTATATGCTAGACATTTCACCTGGATAACATTGGACTTCGTTATCGTGGTTGGACTAGTGGACAAATTTCCAAAAGGATGGTTATGCTAAAGTTATTGACCATCTATAAATATTCATAATTGAAAACGGGTATATACGTATGACACGAAAATAATATCACGTGTAGTTATAATAGGTTGATACCTATTATAACCATAATATGAAATATCATATTTTGGTACATTCAGACAATTGGGCCATTTATTCAGTAAATATAGCCAATTATCAATTACAAATTATATTTAATGCACTACAAAAAAAACCCCAATTGCTAACGGATTTTACCAACGCCCCGAATTTGTTAGTATATTAGCAACAAATTGCTAACAAAATGGTAACTAATTTATTATTCAAAATTTTGTAATAGATTCCTAACGAATTGCCAACCAAAATTTTACTAACTAAATAATTTAGTTGGTAAATATGGCGGGAAAAATAGGCGGCAAATATAGCAACTGCTTACTAACAGATTACAAACTCAAATGTTACCAACAAACATTTTTCGTTGGTAATATTACCAATGGAGTACATATTCGTTGTTAAATATGATGGAAAAAATAAAGTATTATTTATTAACATATTAGTAATGAATTACCAACCAATTATTTACCAACAGAAGGATTTTGTTGCTAATTTTACCAAGTACTTTAAAATGCGTTGGTAAATTACCAACCGAATGGTATCTGTTAGTATACTTGCCAACTGATATTTAATCGGTTTTAAAACTTTATTAATAGATAAGGATTTTATTTTGTAATTTATTAATAGATTGAAATTAATTGTTAATATTACTTACGATACTTACATTATTAATTAATTAAAGAATATATTAAAGTATATATGATATCGATCTGAATTGTTCGAGTATATATATATAATCAAATCATATACATTTTAAATAAAATCATGTATAAATTAAAAATCATATTATCTCAATAATTAAGTGCCAAAAAAATTATATCAGACTTTTATTCGATTTCTCTGAATATATTTATTATTTTGAAATTATCAATAATATTTTTGAGTATTATTTTTTAAAATTATTAATTTTATCAACTATATAATTTAACATTTAATTAATAATTCAAGACAACTAATAGTGGGTACTACTAAACAAAGAACAAATCTCTCCATATCAATAACTTCCAAATAACATTAAATTATTTTGTATATTATCAATCATAAGATAATGCATAACCTTCCAATAAAACTGCTCTTACGGGCAAAAATCTTAAGTTGCTTTGCCTTTAAAAGATTAGTATGTCATATACCTAAACCTACAACCATATATAATGCATAATTTGAATTAATAAAAAATAATTAAATTAAGCAACTTTGCTACGCAAACATCAAATAGAGAAATGTGTCGACCCGCCCGTCGTCACGAGAGTTACCGCCCTGTTTTCCCCTTATTATATTTTTTCATGTTCTATATCGGTATTAGAATTCTATCAGGTGAATTTGGATTGAATCTGATTGAAAATAAGGCATACAACCTCTTAGAATGGAGTTTGTTTCAGAAAAGTCAACCTGGAGTTGACTATGTGGTTAGAAGACTCGGATGTGAATTTTGGTGATTCGGTTAGCTTCGGAAGGTGATTGTGACTTAGGGGAGCGATTGGAATTGTATTTGAAGGTCCGGTGTAGAAATAAGCTTCAATTGGCTAAGTTGGAATTTCGGCGGAATCGGTTGATGGGTGAGATTTTGATCCGGGGATCGGAGTAGAATTTTGACAGTTGCAATAGCTTTGTTAGGTAATTTTGGATATGTCTACAAATTAGTGGTCTGTCATGCAGTTAAACAGGTTGACCCTGGAAACCGCTTTCTTAAGTATGTTGTACTAGGGGACAATGTAGGAGGACGCTCGTGTATATGAAAGAATTTTGGAATGTAATAGGCTTTCAATAATCAGAATGAAGAGTAAAGAAAAATTGTATTTCAGTAGCCTTTCAACAGTTGATCGTCCCTACAATTGGTATAACTTCCTCCTTTTATAGTTGACTCTAGGTAGAAGAATGAAACCTAGGTTTTAATGACATAATATTATGAATAATAAATGACATTAAATATGTCGTTACATATATAATCATTCTTATTAAATGATAATTCTTCAACGTATCTGCAGGTTTTTAATGATTGAATTTGGACTTCTTTCCGTCTCCAGGTCCATGCTTTAAATGCTCTTTAACCTGTTGCCTTTGAATGTCTTGAATTGATACGGAACTCGTTTCTTATTTGCTCTTGGTATCCTTTGTCTTTAGAATTACGTTCCAACCCACTTTAAATAGATACGTGACTCGTAGTTGAATTTCGTCCCGTGTCTAATTTGTCTCCTCGTATCCTCTTTCGGAATAATAACCTTTTGAATATTCCACGTGTCTTGCCACGTCATAAAAAAAACTTTTTCCCAATACAGATAGTCCCTCAGCCCCACTTTCCATTTATATATCGCTATGATATTTGAGAAAACGTTCGTCTTTTTTCATGTAGTGTGCTTTATTAATTATTATAACGATTATCTATGATTATTTAGAAAGTTTAAATTTTAATGTTATTTACATATATAATTCAAATAACTCAAATATTTGACATGGTTAATTTCAATAATCAAAATGGAGTCATACTAGAAAAAGGAAATTCACAAGCTAAAGAAAAATTCTAAATTTTAAAATAGCCGACATAATTGAGTTTTGAATTAATTAAGGATAATATTTTCACTTACCTTATTAATTATAAAAATATTTATTGTTGAAAAATAAAATTTTAGAAACTGAAGTTTTAAAATAGAAATATGTTTGGAAGACATCAACGTTAACACACCAATAAGAGTTCAAGTAGTAGTAAAAGAGTCAAATCATATATATATATATATATATATATATATATATATCCTTCATAGTAAAAATATATATATATATATATATATCCCTCATAGTAAAACCTTGGATTCTTTTGTGATAAATATGAGTTATTATTCGATTCCGACTATTTTTAGGATCTATGACACTGGCGAGAATGGTACTAAAAAAATAAAATATAATAAAAAGTAGGAGATTTGAGAAACAATTAAATTTTTTTCACGTAGCATTTTTTAATTAATTAGTATCCACTGATTATCTATATTTATCAAGAATATTATTTAAATTTTAAGATTATTTAAATAACTCTAACATTTGACATGATTAGTGTACGCACATCAGCATGGGTAATAATACTAGTTCTAATATTAATTAGTAATAATTTCATTGCATATTCGAACATTAAATAATTAGCTATAAATTATGTTGGACCTAGTTTATATTTAATAATTCAAATACTGGTGCAATTAAAATTTTATTATTTTGTACGAATTAAATAGTTTGGTCCAATTAAAATTTATTAATTTATATGATAATATAATAACCAAAAGATATATGTATAATTCTTGTGATTAGTTAATTAGTATTAACATAGTTTAATTAAGAATCAAAAATAAAATGGAACTCAAAAATTAATATTTGAAGATTTTATGGATTTTAATAGAAGACAGAAAATAAGAGTAAAGGAATATATATATATATATATATATATATATATAAATATATATATATATATTAAACACCAAATTAAATTAATGGCCTACACTACTAATTAAACATGAAATTAAAGTAATTACTTAACTAATTATATAGAGTGTATCACCTAATTAATTTTAAATTAGCCAAATACTTGAGCTAGCAGCATAGACGGTACCGCCTGCCTTCCCCACTCTCCTAAAATTACAGAGAACTTGCGCCATTTTAGCTTGTTCTGTGTACCCACGATCACCATGGCTAATTCTTTCCATTATCTTTCCCAACTGATACATAATCTCACAGCAGTCTCGCACAAGCTAGAGTTTGGAAGCTTCTCGATCTCAATTCCACAATTCAATATTGGGCGGGTAAGTGGTAAGTATTTGTTTATCATTCTAATTTTTCTAGTATATTGTAGATATCTTGAAAGCTTTTGCTCATTATAATTGGAATTTGAGGCCTAATTTGATTATTAGTACTCTTTTTTGTACTACTATCTAACAATTTTTAGAAATCAGTAATGCTACTGTAATTCTTTTATATTATCAGGAATTAAAGAAAGTTTATTTTGAAAAATGACTTTAAGTCGCGAGTGGATGTACAGAAGGTTAAAGGGAGGTTTGTATAATCCAGAATTCATAAGAGGTGTTGAGCAATTTATTGAGTTTGCAAAGAATCATCGTGAAGGGATGGATGGTGAGAGACTAAGGTGTCCGTGTAACCGGAAAAAGTGTCAGAACAGAAATTTTGAAGATGTTCTTACTGTCCATGAACATTTATTGCGCGATGGCTTTGTACCTGGATATGATATATGGTACTTGCATGGAGAAAATGAGGTTACAAGAAATATAAATCAACATGAAGAGATTCGAAATTGGGATCAGTCTTTGAATACTGAATCGGTAAATGTGGATGCATCTGCTGAGCCAAGATCACCTACTTCATACCACAGAATGGTCCTTGATGCTGCTGGCCCCTCATTCGATCCGATTGATAGGGATGAATTACCAAATCCTGATGCGCAGAAATTCTATGATATGCTAGATTCTGCAAATCAAGAGGTGTGGCCTGGATGTGAAACACATTCTCAATTATCAGCTGTTGCACGTTTATTGCACATCAAGTCTGAACACCATCTATCCGATAGATGTTTTGATGACATTTGTCAATATGTGAATGAGATGATTCCTCCGGATAACCTAATGCCAAATAATTTCTATGAAACTAAGAAGTTAATGCAAGGAATGAACATGCCAGTAGAAAAAATTCATAGTTGTATAAATGCCTGTATGATTTATTGGGGAGAAGACAGTGAACTTAGCCATTGCAAGTTTTGTCGCCATCCCAGGTACAAGCCTACTAGGCAAATATCGAATTCAAAGAGAAATCTTGTACCATTCAAACATATGTACTACTTTCCCATCACTCCACGGTTACAACGGTTATATGCTTCCGACATGACTGCTGCACATATGCGATGGCATGCCGAGCATGAAGTTGAGGAAGGTGTGATGCGTTACTGTTCAGATGCGCCCGCATGGAAACACTTTGATAAAATGCATCCATCTTTTGCAGCTGAAAGTCGTAATGTCAGGTTGGGGCTATGCACAGATGGTTTTCAACCATTTGGACAAACAGGTCAACAGTATTCATCTTGGCCAATAGTTGTGACACCATACAACTTGCCGCCTTGGATGTGTATGAAAGAGTCCTATTTGTTTTTGTCGGTTATAGTTCCTGGACCGAAGAACCCTAAGCAAAAGCTTGATGTTTTCTTACAGCCTTTGATTGCAGAACTAAAACAGTTGTGGAGTATAGGTGTGGACACATATGATATCTCTAAAAAACAAAATTTTAACATGCGAGCTGCTTTGATGTGGACAATAAGTGATTTTCCTGCATATTCGATGTTGTCTGGATGGGGTACTGCAGGTAGGCTGGCATGTCCATATTGTATGGAGAATACGGATGCTTTTACTTTGACTAAAGGTGGAAAACAGTCATGGTTTGACAATCATCGTAAGTTCCTACCACTGGATCATCCATACAGAAATAACAGAAATTCATTTAGAAAGAATAAAGTGGTTAGAACGCATCCTCCTCCGATACGGTCAGGTGATGATATATTGAAGGAGATAAATGAATTGGGGTTGAAAAAGGTGACAGAGCTTGGGGCTGATATTGTTAATGGCAAAATTAGTAAGTTTTCGGGTTGGAAGAAAAGAAGCATATTTTGGGATTTGCCGTATTGGAGTACAAATCTGATCCGACACAATCTAGATGTTATGCACATCGAGAAAAACTTTTTCGAGAATGTGTTCAACACAATGCTGGACGTAGATGGTAAAACAAAAGATAATGCCAAATCTAGAGAAGACTTGAAAGAGTTCTGCCGACGCCCTGAATTACATGCTGTTGGTGATGAATATCCGAAAGCTTGTTATACACTAGACAAGAAGTCGAAAAAAGTGTTGTGTGAATGGGTGGAGAATCTGAAATTTCCAGATGGATATGTCTCAAATATGGGAAGGTGTGTGGACATGAAAAAACATAAATTATTTGGTATGAAAAGCCACGATTGTCATGTATTCATGCAAAGATTGGTCCCTATTGCGTTTCGTGAGCTATTACCACAAAAAGTTTGGGAACCACTTGCTGAGATGAGTCTATTCTTTAGGGATCTCACTTCAACAGCAATTCGGGAAGAGGATATGGTTAGACTTGAACAAGAAATACCTGAAATTCTTTGTAAATTGGAGCGCATATTCCCTCCCAGCTTCTTTGATTCAATGGAGCATCTCCCCGTGCATCTTGCTTATGAAGCAAGGATAGCAGGTCCGGTGCAATATCGATGGATGTACCCATTTGAGAGGTAAAATTTCATCTTTCTCCTTGTATCTTTATAGTTGCTATTTATAGTTGTATCTTTATAATTGCTGGCCTGCATAGTTGTTGTTTATAGTTGTATCTTTGTAGTTGTTGTTTATACTTGTATCTTTATAGTTGTTGCCCTGTATCCAAAACCAGATTAGTTACCTCAATTTGCTGCTGTCCAGATTTGATAGTTGTTCTTGTTCGATCAGTAACATCTGGATTAGTTACCACAATCCTAATAATTTTTTGCCTTTGCACCATATTAACACCATCACCATCTGCCTTGTTTCCTAATTGTGTTGGTGCATTAGCTAGTCGATCCTGCTTCAGCTGTCATAGCAGTTACTTCTTTAGTAGAACTCAACCTGCAGTCATAAGCTTGAACTATAGGATTAACTGCTTCTGTTTTCATTAATCGACACACCTTTTTGTCATGTGCATAACATCCAGATTCACCTCCTCTGTCGTCACCTCTGTTCAGCTTCTGTTTTCATTAATTGACACACCTTTTTTTGTCATGTGCTTTCCTGTATGACCAGCTCTTTAGAATTTAAATACTCCCTTGAGCTAAAATTTTCATCTTGAGCTGTCACCAAGTCTAAACTGTTAAGTTCAGTGGCTATTTATGTTTTTCCCATTCTCCCCAACTTACATATTAAATTTTCGAGGAAGCCTATTTGATGCTTTCTTAGGTAAAAGGACTCTTATCAAATGAAAGGAAATAATATTAAGAGTTTTACCATCTGTGGGATCCGTCAGGCCCAACTTGTAATGCAATTTTGACCTTAACCGACATTTCTTTTTCTCATTGAACAGTATCATGGGGGAACCAACTTTGGAAGAACAGTTGGAGGGCCTTTCATCACTACCAGCTACAATTATGTTGCTCCTATTGATGAATATGGTCAGAGACTGCCTCTAGTGCGCACCCAATGCATGGCCAGTGCACGACCACGCGCATGTAGATGGCATTCTGTTAGGAATTTGGGAAAACATAAAATATGAAAGTTGTGTTCCTTTTGAGAAATCCATACAACATCCATCAATATCTCTTCTTTCGGATTGAATCCTAGCGTCCATGAGAAAGTTTGAAAGAAATAGTCATTGCCTTTGAATTTAAGATATCCAGTCGACCTTGGAAAAAAACTGAACATAATCAGTGTATAATCAAACTTGATCAACATATGTGACGAAATTTCAATTGCC
Source organism: Nicotiana noctiflora (assembly GCA_032618575.1). NCBI lineage: Eukaryota > Viridiplantae > Streptophyta > Magnoliopsida > Solanales > Solanaceae > Nicotiana > Nicotiana noctiflora. The sequence goes on along the minus strand of JASVEL010001291.1, from coordinate 197,544 downwards.
CCACGTTATAGTGTCACGTCGAAAAGCGACACAGTACAAAACTTCTTCTGATTTCTTGTTTTTCCATAAGTGAATTTCATCACTACTGGCTGATGTAGCCCTTATTCCCTTATGTAATCATTAATATCCACCATTGTGAATTCTATCATTGGTTCTCCATGATCGAGTTTAACTGGGAACAACTCGATTTTCTATGACACTAAAGCAGACTGTTTTGGGCGAAGTTGTGTAGCATAGGATAGATTTGTATTTTATTTGGGGATTGCTTCAGTGTGCTTTGGGTTACCTCTCCCACAGCCAAAGGCTGAGGAGAGATCGCAGCAGCCATGGCTGCTAAAGCTCATAAGAAAATCACCAGAGAGATGAGAGAGCATAGAGAGCTTTTTTTTTCTTCTTTTTCTGCTTGTGTCTGTTTACTGCCTAATGTCAAATTCATGCCTTTATTTATTTGTTTCAATTCATATAAACAGAATACAACATTGATATGAATGACTCACAATTTGAGCTTATGTGTTATTTCCAGGAACCTTCGGAAACTGAAAAATATTGTTCGAAACAAGGCACAAGTTGAAGGATCAATATGCAACGCGTATTTAGTTGAGGAAGCTTCATCTTTTTGTTCACACTACTTCGAACCTCATGTCTACACAAGGCAAAGGAAAGTTCCACGGAATGATGATGGTGGTATAAGTGAAAGGGATCAATGCGATGGTAATCTTTCTATATTTACCTATCCAGGTAAAGCATTTGGGAGATGCAAACAAAGATATATGACTGAAGAAGAATTTGATGCAGCTCATATTTATATTCTATTAAATTGCCCAGAAGTACACCCATATATTGAGTAAGACTTCAAGCTTTTGTTTTCATTTGTAGATTAGCAAAATCATCAAAACCTTAATATAATATTTTGTTGGATGTGATTCAAAGGATTTTTATTGACTCCCTTCGTCAAAATTTCCCACAAATTACGGAGAAGGAAGTGGATAAGAAACTTGATGAAGATTTTGCATCATGGTTTAAAAGATATGTGAGTACTTGTACAATATCCTTCCAATTATACTTACCTCAATTATGAGAAACTCTAACTATTTTTCTTTTATAGGCACGAGTCCATATTGATAATCAGTTCATCAAGGCCCTTGCAGAAGGTCCATGTCGAACAGCACAACCATGGACTGGTTATATAGTCAACGGCTTTAAATTTCACACTAAAAGCCGCAGTTCTTCTAGATCATCTAACAACAGTGGTGTATGCATAAAAGGAACTAATTATAGTGCAGATGATAGTGACTACTATGGCGTGCTAACTGATATCCTTGAATTGGAGTACAAGGGTAGTGAGTATATAAAGAGAACTGTTTTATTTAAATGCGAGTGGTTTGATCCCACACCAAAGGCAGGAATGAAGATTCACCCACAATATAAACTTGTGGATATCAACCATGAAAAGAAGTTAAAGAAGTATGAACCATTTGTTTTGGCAATGCAAGCGGCTCAAGTGTACTATACAACTTATCCTAGCTTACGATGTGATAAGAGTGAGTGGTGGGCTGTGTGCAAAGTAAAAGCACGGGGTTTGTTGGACATGCCTCCATCATCATCACGGTCAACTCCGACAGATGGTGTTGAGCCATTCCAATCTGAGGAAGATGGTTTAACATTTCGTGTGGTACCTAATAATGAAATTGTTCTCCTGAATGATCCAAATGGTGAATTCATAAACATAAGAGACGAGGATGATGATTTAGATGATGATTTAGATGATGAGGTAGAACTTCATGTTGAATTTGGATCGGACGAAGATGAGGATGAGGATGATGATAATGAGGATGAAGAGCTATATGATGAAAATGATAGTGAATAGAGTCAAAGTGCTTCAATCTCTTCAATTATAGAGTCTGAATGAAACATAGTATATAATTTATTTTTAATTTTTCGTTTATAAGAAAAAGTTCCTGGATGTGACGACCCAAAAGGTCATCACTTGTTTATTTAATCATTCCGAGCTTTTGAGGTCTTGAAAACCTCATTTATAGTTGCCTCGATTTGCGTGCACAGTCCGGGCACAAAGTTGGAAAAGATTTATGTTGAAATATGTGAAAAAGTAGAAGAATTTTGATATTAATATTGATATGGTTGACTTCGGTCAACATTTTTGGTAAACGGATCCGGACCCGAGATTGGATGGTCCCGAGAGGTCCGTAGGAAAATATGGGACTTGGACATGTGTCCGGAGTTGAATTCTGAGGCCTAGAGCCTAAGTTATGAATTTTTATGTGAAATTGTTTTTGATGCAATTATTAAAGGAAATAAATTAATAGACCTTGGTATCGGGCTCGTATTTTGGTTCCGACGCCCGGTACAAGTCTTAAATATTATATATGTGATTTCTGTAAAGTTTGGTGACATTTGGATGTCGTTTGAGATGTTTTGGACCTTGAGTTCCAAGTTAAGAAGTTTTGAAAATCAAAACTATGAAAACCATGAGTTTGGGGCTTGATTTGATTGAAACGAAGTGATATTGGCGATATGATCGCACGAACAAGTCCATAATGTGTTTTTGAGGTTGTGTACATGTTTGGTTTGGAGCCGGGGGGGCTCGGGTAAAGATTTGATAGGCCGTTGGTTAAATTTCTGAATTTTGAACTGCTGGTTTTTTTCACCCAGTTGTTGGCTTCGCAATTGCGAAGAATTTCTCGCAATTGCGAAGGTGACAGACCAAGGCAGGGTTCGCAAATGCGAACCCTTGATCGCAAATGCGAAGGGCGTCCAGGAAGGCTTGGGTTCGCAATTGCGAACATGACCTCGCAAATGCGAGGCCTTCATTGCCTAGCCATGCTTCGCAAATGCGAAGCATTCTTCGCAAATGCGATGCCTTCACTGCTAAGCCATGCTTCGCAAATGCGAAGCCTTCTTCGCAAATGCGAAGGAGCCTTGTTCGCAAATGCGAACATTATGTCGCAAATGCGAACCTCCCAGTATGCCTTGGCTTCGCAAATGCGAACAAAAGTTCGCAAATGCGAACTTTCCACCCTTAGCTTATTTTTCAAACTCCAGAAATTGGTCGGGGTTCGCAATTGCGAACCCATGTTCGCAAATGCGAACACAGAGACCTGAAAAACACGAATTTCAGTCATTTCTTCATTTTTCACAAAACCAAAACACCCCTTTGCGACTCTTCAAGGATTTCTTCTTCATCAAAACGATTGTAAGTCACTTTTTACTTAATTCTTTCAATTCCTAACATCATTAAACATGTTTTTCATTAGAAATCAAATGTTTTCATGGTAAAATTCTTGTTTTTGGTTAGAAAATAGGTTTTTCATAAATTGGGGAATTGGACCTCGAATTGAGGTCCGATTTTGAAACAAATTATATACATGAACTCGTGGGGGGATGGGTAACCGGATTTTGGTCCTAACCCCGAATTCCGACCATGTGGGCCCGGGGTTAAAATTTACTATTCATGGCAGGAATGTTGTAAAAGTGTTATTTGGTATTAAGAATTAGTTTGTGGAGTAGAATTGATGATATTAAATCAATTGTGTATAGATACGGTTGGATTGGAGCCAAATTGAAAGAAAAGACATTTCCACGGATTGGATTGTTCATAAGTATTCGAGGTAAGTGTTTGTTCTATCCTAGCTTGAGGGAATAGGATTAGGTGTTATGTGTTATGTGATCGAGTGCGGTGTATGGGCTGTGGTGACGAGCATCCATACACCGGCGTCTAGTATGACCGTGAGTCGTTGGAAAATGATATTTTGAGATATATTACATGTGAATCGTTATTGTTCTCCCTTGTTGGGACTTGTTGTGAAGATAAATTATTGATTGCCCTTGATGGGACGATTTATGAATTGTTGTTTCTTTCTCTGCCCTTAACTGTGATTGTTATTTGGGTGAGGAAGAGTGATAATGCACGAAGGGTGATGCCGTGCCATGTTTATTTATTTATGCACGAAGGTTAATGCCGTGCCATGTTTATTTATTGATTATGCACGAAGGATCATGCCGTGCCCTCGTTATTGAACCATGTACGAAGGATCATGCCGTACTATGGATGTGAGGATGAGAGTAAAAGCACGAAGGGTGATGCCGTGTACTTTATTTGTTTATTTGGTGAGGATGAGAGTAAAAGCACGAAGGGTGATGCCGTGTACTTTATTTGTTTATTTGGTGAGGATGAGAGTAAAAGCACGAAGGGTGATGCCGTGTACTTTATTTGTTTATTTGGTGAGGATGAGAGTAAAAGCACGAAGGGTGATGCCGTGCAATTGCTTGTTATTTCCTGAAGTGATATTATTCGTGTTTACATTATACTTTGTTTTCTTTGTGAAATTATTAATTGTGGTTAGTTGTTAAATTCTTTAAGATATTTCTTATAGTGTTATTACTTGATTATTTCTTGTTATTTTGTGGTACACATATATATATTGAATTGCACAGGTTTATGTGAGTGTCTGGTCCTAGGCTTGTCACTACTTCGCCGGGATAGGCCAGGCACTTACCAGCACATGGGGTCGGTTGTGCTGATGCTACACTTCTGTGCGTTTTTGCACAGGTCCAGGTTACGATCAGGAGCAGCAGCAGTAAGTAGATTGCGTGGGAGCTAATCATATTTGAGACCGAGGTAGCTTGCAGACGTCCGCAGGCCCGGCGTCTCTTTCTTTATTTATGTTATTAGCTGTAGTCTCTTTGTTTCGAGACAAACAGAATTATGTTATATTTCCTTCAGGACTTTTATGTGTAGTATTCCATAGTAGTTTGTGAGTTGGTGACTCCACGTCTTGGGTAGAGGATTTCAGTATAATTTTCACTTTGTGATTTGTTATATCCATTTCGATAAAGTATTCCGCATTTATTTAATTAAAATTGTGTTAAAAACAGGATAGTATGAATATAGTGGCTTGCCTAGCTACCACGAGTAGGCGCCATCACGATCCCGATGTTGGGGGAAAATCCGGGTCGTGACAAGTTGGTATCAGAGCTCTAGGTTACATAGGTCTCACCACTCACGAACAAGCTTAGTAGAGTTTGAGAGGTAGGTACGGAGACGTCCGTACTTGTCCTCCAGAGTCTATTGAGTTAGGAAAAAGTCTCTCATTTGTTCTTTCTTGTCGTGCGACTTGTTCCTCAATTACTGATTGAATTTCTATTCTGTCCTTTCGCAGATGGTAAGGACACGCACTTCTTCGTCCGCTGACCAGCAGCCTGAGCCCCAGACAGCTCCTGTGAGGGGCAGGGGCCGAGGCCGTACTAGAGGCCGTGGTAGGGGTAGAGCTCAGCCCCAGGCAGCTACCCTAGAGGTGGAGCCTCATATTGAGATTGATGAGGAGGTTCCGGTTCCAGCAGCTCCAGTGGGCCCAGCTCAGGTCCCAGGAGAGGCTTTGATTACCCCGGATCTCCGGGATGCTTTGGTCAGAATAGCGGGATTTATGGATAGCATTGCCAGAGCGGGTCTATTATCAGTTGCCCCAGCTACTTCTCAGGCCGGAGGAGGGGCCCAGACTCCTATTGCTCATACTCCGGAGCCAGTAGCTCCTCAGCCTCAGGCACCGGTAATCCAGCCAGCTGTGGCCACTCAGTCAGGTACCACAGGTCATGCCGGTGATGGAGCGGCCATGACTTCTGATTCGTTATGGAGGCTTGATCGGTTCTCCAAGCTATTTACCACTACATTCGGTGGAGCCGCATCAGAGGATCCTCAGGACTTTTTATTCAGTTGCCATGAGATTCTCAAGACTATGGGGATCGTGGAGACAAACGGAGTTGATTTCTGTACCTTCAGACTTGCAGGATCCGCCAAGACTTGGTGGAGAGATTATTGCCTGACTCGACCAGCAGGGTCCCCAGCTCTATCATGGGACCAGTTTGCGGAACTATTTATGGAGAAGTTTCTCCCTGCTACTCAGCGGGATTTACTTCGGAGGCAGTTTGAGCGCCTCCATCAGGGCACTATGACAGTTACACAGTATGAGACGAGATTTATTGACTTGGCTCGTCATGCAGTGGTGATACTTCCCACGGAGCGGGAGAGGGTCCGCAGATTTATAGATGGGCTTAATCAGCCGATTAGACTCCAGATGGCTATGGGCGTGGGGAGCGACATATCATTTCAGGAGGCAGCCAATGCAGCACGCAGAGTTGAGATGGCTCTTGCTAGGGGAGGCGGTTATTCTTCAGATAAGAGGCCTCGTCATACAGGGTAGATTTGGTGGTTCTTCCTCTGGTAGCAGAGAATCCTTTGATAGAGGCCAGTCTTCCAGGCCTTTTCATTCCGCCCTTCGGGCTTCACAGGGTGGATCAGGTGATCGTGGTTCTCGGGGGTATTATTCAGACCAGTCTCCTATTAGTGCTCGGCCTCTTCGGAGCGTTCGTGGAGGTCATTCGGGTCGTCGGGGCCGGCAGCCCTATCGGTCCAAGAGTTGCTACGGTTGTGGCGACCCGGGTCATTTTATCAGGAATTGCCCTATAGCAGCGGGCAACTCTCAGCAGCGGGGTCCTCGTCCTATGATTCGAGGCCCCAGCTGACCCTCAGCCTGCCCAGCCAGCCAGGGGCGGGGGTAGGGATTATAGAGGTGGAGGTCGAGACCGTAGAGGTGGAGACCGTCCGGCGAGAGGTAGAGGTCAGCCGGTTGATGGTCGTCCTAGAGACGCGGCTCGGAGGGGAGGTGCGGATCCCCGATTCTATGCTTTACCGGCCGGGCCAGAGGCAGAGGCATCAGATGCTGTGATTACAGGTACTATTCTTGTGTGTGACAGAGGTGCTTCAGTATTATTTGACCCTGGATCTACCTATTCCTATGTGTCTTCCTACTTCGCACCGTATTTAGCCGTGCCCAGCTATGCTCTGGATATTCCAGTTTATGTGGCTACGCCAGTGGGTGACTCTATTGTAGTCGATCGGGTGCATCGTTCGTGCGTAGTTATATTTGGTGGTCTTGAGACCCGTGTTGATCTGTTGCTCTTGGATATGGTAGATTTTGATGTCATATTGGGGATGGACTGGTTGTCCCCATACCATGCTATTCTTGATTGTCATGCTAAGACTCTCACCTTAGCCTTGCCAGAATTACCCCGATTAGAGTGGAAGGGTACCTCAAGCCACTCCGTTCGCACTGTTATTTCTTATGTTAAGGCTCGACGTATGGTCGAGAAGGGGTGTCTAGCTTATTTGGCTTATGTTCGTGATTCCAGCGCAGAAGTTCCTTCCATTGATTCAGTCCCTATTGCACGGGAGTTTCCCGAGGTTTTTCTTTCAGACCTGCCGGGCATGCCACCCGACAGGGATATCGATTTCTGTATTGATTTGGCACCGGGCACTCAGCCCATCTCTATTCCACCCTATCGTATGGCCCCGCCGGAACTAAAAGAGTTGAAAGATCAGTTGCAGGACCTTCTTGAGAAGGGTTTTATCAGGCCCAGTGTTTCCCCCTGGGGGGCACCTGTATTATTTGTAAAGAAGAAGGATGGCTCGATGCGGATGTGTATTGATTACCGGCAGTTAAACAAGGTGACTATCAAAAATAAATATCCACTGCCGAGGATTGATGATTTGTTTGACCGGCTCCAGGGAGCGAGGGTATTCTCTAAGATAGACTTGAGGTCAGGCTACCATCAGCTGAAGATCAGGGCGGCTGACATTCCTAAGACAGAGCCTTTCGCTCTAGATATGGGCATTATGAGTTCTTGGTCATGTCCTTCGGGTTGACCAATGCCCCAGCAGCATTCATGGAGTTGATGAATCGGGTATTCGGGCCTTACTTAGATCTGTTCGTGATAGTCTTCATAGATGACATCCTGGTGTACTCCCGCAGCCAGGAGGAGCACGAGCAGCACCTCAGAGTGGTTCTTCAGACTCTGAAGGATAATCGACTATATGCCAAATTTTCAAAATGTGGGTCCTGGTTGAGTTCAATGGTATTTTTGGGTCATATCGTATCGGTGGAGGGTATTCAGGTGGACCCAAAGAAGATTGTGGCAGTCCAGAATTGGCCTCGACCAGCTTCAGTGACTGAGATACGGAGTTTCTTGGGATTAGCAGGTTACTACCGTCGTTTTGTAGAGGGGTTTTCTTCTATTGCAGCCCCGATGACCAGGTTGACCCAGAAGGGTGTCCGGTTTCAGTGGTCAGAGGAGTGTGAGGCGAGCTTTCAGAAGCTCAAGACAGCCTTGACCACCGCACCGGTGTTGGTACTACCTACGGGTGCAGGGCCTTATACAGTTTATTGTGACGCATCTCGTACAGGGCTTGGAGCGGTATTGATGCAGGATGGTAAGGTTATCGCGTATGCTTCGAGGCAGTTGAAAATACATGAGAATAATTATCTAGTTCATGATCTTGAGTTGGCAGCGGTGGTTCATGCCTTAAAGATCCGGAGGCATTATCTATATGGTGTGACATGTGAGGTGTACATTGATCAAAAAAGCCTACAGTATTTGTTCAAACAGAAGGAGTTGAATCTACGACAGCGGAGATGGTTAGAGTTGCTAAAAGACTATGATGTTACTATATTATATCACCCGGGTAAGGCCAATGTGGTGGCCGATGCATTGAGTAGAAAGTATGCCAGCATGGGTAGTCTTGCATATATTCCGGTCAATCAGAGACCATTAGCTCTAGATGTCCAGGCCTTAGCCAACCGGTTCGTGAGATTAGACATTTCTGAGCCTAGCAGAGTGTTAGCCTGCACGGTCGCTCGTTCTTCATTATTAGAGCGCATCCGTGAGAGGCAATTTGATGATCCTCATTTGCGTGAGTTGAGAGATACAGTACAGCGGGGAGGTGCCACACAGGCAAACCTAGATGATGATGGGGTATTGAAATTGCGGGGTCGAGTTTGTGTGCCCAATGTCGAAGGGATTCGAGAGTTGATCTTAGCAGAGGCCCACAGTTCGCGGTATTCTATTCACCCATGCGCCGCGAAGATGTACCAGGACTTACGGCAGCACTATTGGTGGCGCAGAATGAAGAAAGATATCGTTGCGTATGTCGCTCGGTGTCTAAATTGTCAGCAGGTGAAATATGAGCACCAGAGACCTGGTGGTGTATTCCGGAGGATTGAAATTCCCGAGTGGAAATGGGAGCGGATCACTATGGACTTCGTTACTGGACTTCCTTTGACTCGGAGGAAATTTGATGCTATTTGGGTCATTGTTGATAGGCCGACCAAATCAGCACACTTTATTCCAGTATCTGTCTCCTACTCGTCGGAGAGGTTAGCGGAGGTTTACATTAGGGAGATTGTTCGTCTCCATGGGGTGCCAGTATCTATTATCTCTAATCGGGGTACGCAGTTTACCTCGCGGTTCTGGAGAGCGGTTCAGCAGGAGTTAGGCACCCAGGTTCGGTTGAGTACGGCATTTCATCCTCGGACGGATGGCCGGTCCGAGAGGACTATTCAGATTCTTGAGGACATGCTTCGAGCCTGTGTTATTGATTTCGGAGGTTCGTGGGACCAGTTTCTGCCATTAGCAGAGTTCGCCTACAATAACAGTTACCAATCTAGCATCCAGATGGCTCCTTATGAGGCGTTATATGGTAGGCGATGTCGATCACCAGTTGGATGGTTTGAACCGGGAGAGGCTCGGTTGTTGGGTACAGATCTAGTTCAGGAGGCCTTAGATAAGGTCAAGACTATTCAGGAGAGGTTGCGTTCAGCTCAGTCCAGGCAGAAGACTTATGCAGATCGTAAGGTTCGAGATGTAGATTTCATGGTTGGTGAACGAGTATTGCTCCGAGTGTCGCCTATGAAGGGCGTGATGAGGTTTGGGAAGAAGGTGTAACGACCCGACCGGTCGTTTTAGAAAATTACGCCCCTATCCCTAATTTAACTGTTCCCCTAAGTTCATTTCTGCTATTGTGGGTTGCCGGGAGAGTTGGTTCCGAAAATTTGAGCATTTTGGGACACTTAGTCCCCAAATAAGAGCTTTGAAACTAGAAAACGGTCCATAGCCGGAACAGTGTTAAGACGATCTCGGAACGGAAATCCGATGGTTCCATTAGCTCCGTTAGGTGATTTCGGGGTTGGGAGCGCGTTCGGAATATATATTGGAGGTCCGTAGCTCAATTAGGCTTGAAATGCCGAAGGTTGAAATTTTGGTGAATCCAAACGATAGGTGAGATTTTGATCCGGGGGTCGGAATGGAATTCCGACAATTTCTGTAGCTTCATTATGTGATTTTGGATATGTCCGCAAATTTTCAGGACATTTGGACGTCATTTGGCCGGGTTTTGGATTGAATGTTAGTTTTGAAAGTTTTGAAGAAACTTAGGCTTGAATCGATGTGATTTATGGGTTTTGATGTTGTTAGACGTGTTTTTATGATTGGAATAAGTTCGTATCGTGTTTTGGAGTATGTTGGTGGTTTTCGTTGGGGTCCCGGAGGCCTCGGGATGAATTCGGACCATCATCCGGCACTTTGGAACATGTAAAGTCTGCAGAAAAACTGCAGATCACTGGGCAAGATTTAAGCCATCGCGTTCGCGAGGGCCTTGTTCGCGTTCGCGTAGGCCGGGTGCTGCAGAGCATCGCGTTCGCGTCCAAGGCGTCGCGTTCGCGTAGTGGAAGAAGGGGAGGCACCGCGTTCGCGATCCCTGTGTCGCGTTCGCGAAGAGCAAGGCGGGTTGGATGGGAAATAAGGTCATCGCGAACGCGTGGACTGGCGCCGCGTTCGCGAAGGTTTAGCCGGCTGTGCATCGCGGACGCGAGTGGCGTCACGCGAACGCGAAGGGTAAATGGGCTAGAGCATCGCGAACGCGTGACAGGCCACGCGAACGCGATGAAGGAAAATGTCTGGCAGTGAGCTTAAGTTCGGAACATAACACCCGCGACCCCCATACACAAAAACGCCATTTTTGAGCTCCAAGAGAGGTTTTTGAAGGGGAAAACGTTGGGATATCATCGGGAAATCATCGGGGGTAAGTTTTCTTGACCTTAATTCGTTGGTTTATCATGAAATCCGTGATTATCTCACTGAAATTGGAAGATTAAAGGTGGGTTTGAGCCCTAGGCCTAAATGTTAGAAAATCTTTGATTTGAATGGGCAAATGGAGTCCGATTTCGATAAATTTTATATGCACGGACTCGTATTGAGATAAGGAACCCGAATATATAATTTTTGTGATTTTTCGATAAGCGTACCGAAAGTCGGGTTTTGGCAACTTGTGGGTTTTGGTGTATTTTGAGTTAATTTGATTGGGTAATGCCCAATTGGCCTATTTTGATGTGATTCTATTGATTTTTATCAGATTCTACACTTGTGGAGGCCGACATTCGTGGCAAGAGGGTTATTACTTAGCGGTTTTGTACCGGAATTGAGGTAAGTGGCTTGTCTAACCTCGTGTGGGGGAATTTTCACCCCTAGGATATTATGTGATAGTTTTAATGCCTTGTACGCGAGGTGACGGGCGTGTACATGCGCTGGTTGTTGAACACGTACTTTATTCAAATGTTCGATGAGCGATATCCCTGTCTTGGTTGTTAATTTGATATTTTACCCGGTAGTGGTTAGAAGAGCACGATTAGGTAGCACTTAACTGTTTAGTTGCCTAATTGTCTTATTTGAACTCCTTGTTAATTATTGGCACTATTTTTCGGTGAAGTTATAGTTGAGCATAATTATTTTCTCTCTGTGGATTTCCTTAATTGGCTGTGCTTGTGGACTGCGGGTTCGATTCCCGGAGACCCAGGGCTGTGGGTTCGATTCCCGGAGACCCGATGTGATATTGGTAGGGACTACGGGTTCGATTCCCGAGATCCTGAGTTATTGGTAGGGACTACGGGTTTGATTCCCGAGATCCTGAGTGATATTGTTGTGGACTGCGGGTTCGATTCCCGGAGATCCTGAGTTAATGAGATATGGACTGCGGGTTCGATTCCCGGAGATCCTGAGATTTATTGAGATGTGGACTGCGGGTTCGATTCTCGGAGATCCTGAGATTTACTGAGACATGGGCTGCGGGTTCGATTCCCGGAGACCCGTGGGTACTGTCAATGGGACTGTGGGTTCAATTCCCACAGATCCTGGACTTGTTTATTGAGTTGGTTATTTGTTTTTAGCTTGATTGTAGACAGTTTCAGTAAATGTTGTTATTTTGGAAATTTTGTTGTTATCTGTTAAACTGTTTATTTTGTTATCATCATATTATTATTGTTTCTCAGTAGGGCCCTGACCTTCCTCGTCACTACTCCATCGAGGTTAGGCTTGGCACTTACCGAGTACCGCCGTGGTGTACTCATGCTACTCTTCTGCACACTTTTGTTGTGCAGGATCCAGGTACATCAGAGCAGGCTCGTACTAGGTGATTCTGCAGCTTTCTGGGAGACTTCGAGGTATGATCTGCTACGTCCGCGGATCCGGAGGCTTCCCTTCTATTCTAGTATTTCTAGTTGACATTTTTCCTCATTTCGTTGTTAGAAACTCTTTATACATAGAGCCCCAGTTGTATTTCTCTTTTAGTCTGTGTTACCGTGGGGTTCCGGATCTTGGTAGTGTTTTATTTATTTTGTGACGGATGTATGTGCCAAGCGGCACGGATTACATATCCTTTATGTTATTTTCCGCTGTTTCCTATTTAAGTGTTTATAATTTATGGATTCCGCAACGTGTTAGGCTTACCTAGTCGTGGGGATTGGGTGCCATCACGACATGTTCACAATTGGTGAACTAGGGTCGTGACATTATTTCTTTCCACACATCTTAATAGGAGTCACGGGACACAGACCGGTTACTTAGAGTCTCGCTGATCGATACAGAGACGTCTGTATTTATCTACGAGGGGCTATGTAACTGCTTAGGAAACTCTTCATTTCTTTTGGATTCCTTGTCGTGCGACATTTTTGGCATCAAAAATCTAAACTATTGCTTTCTATTCTCTCACAGATGGTGAGGACACGAGCTAACCGCGATGATCGGGTACCCGCGCCCCCTGTTGCTGCCGTTCGAGGCCGGGGCCGAGGTAGAGGACGAGGACGCGCCCGAGGTGCAGCCACCAGCACCATCGCGCGCTGCCGCCGAGGTGCCACCGGTAGACCAGGTTGGAGCGCGAGCACCGGTACACCGACTACGACTGCTACTACTCCGGCACTACAGGAGACCCCGGCTCGGTTCATGAGCATGTATACCACTTTGGCCCGGGCAAGATTGCTTCCTCTTGTTGCAGCTACATCTCAGGCCGGGGGAGGGGCCCAGACTCCCGTAGCCGTTACTCAGGAGCAGCGTGTGCCAGTGGGACATGTTCCAGATGTTTTGGTTATGCCTCCTGCCGCCCCAGCACAACCAGGAGGTGGACCAGCTGCCTCTGAGGACGAGCAGCGTAGATTAGAGAGGTTCAAGAAATATGATCCTCCAGTGTTTAGTGGCCTGGCTTCAGATGATGCATTGGGTTTTCTGGAGGAGTGTCATCGTATCCTTCGTACTATGGGGATTGTGGAGACCAGCGGGGTTTCCTTCACTGCTTTTCAGTTTCGCGGGGCCGCTTATGATTGGTGGCGCACGTGTGAGTTGGATAGTCCAGAGGAGTCTGCTTCATTGACTTGGACGCAGTTTTCAGATCTATTTTTGAGAGAGTTTGTTCCACAGAGCCTTAGGGATTCTTGGCGCTCGGAGTTTGAGCGGTTGCGACAGGGGCTCCATGTCAGTATCGGAGTATGCCATCAGTTTCACCCGTCTGGCCAGGCATGCACCGGCCTTGGTAGCCACGGTTCGGGAGAGAGTACGGAGATTTATTGAGGGCCCGATTCCGCCTATCCGATCCAGCATGGCCAGAGAGTTGGAGACAGATATATCTTATCAGCGGGCAGTTAGCATTGCCAGGAGGATCGAGGGTATGCTCCCTAGAGAGCGGGGAGATAGAGAGGCCGAGAGGTCTCGTGAGTCGGGCCATTTCTCCGGTGCCCGCACTTCATCGGCCGGTCGTTTTGGCGGGGGTTATTCCGGTCGACCGGCTCACTCGGCATTGCCCGCAGCGGTAGTACTCCGGGTCTTCCAGAGCACCTCGGAGCCTTATTATGCTCCCCGGTTTCCCAGTGCACCTCTCGCGCGGGGTCCTTCCAGGTCAAGCTAGTGGGGGAGAGGCCGGTCGGTCACAGTCACCGTGTCCTCCCACAGCTTGCTTTGGGTGCGGGGATACTCGCCATCCGGTGAGGGAGTGCCCCAGGCGTAGGAGGGGGGCACCTCACCGGTCTTCGCAGCATCAGCGTGGCTCTCAGGGTCAGCAGGCTATCATTCCGGCTCCAGCTGCTATTCCACCTGCCCAGCCAGCCAGGGGCGGGGGTCAGGGTTCTAGAGGCCGCCCTCGAGAGGGGGACAGGCCAGATTCTATGCTATTCCTGATCGCGCTGCGGCTGTTGCATCTGATTCTGTTATCACAGGTATTATTCTGGTTAGTCACAGGGAGGCATCGGTTCTATTCGACCCTGGTTCCACTTTTTCATATGTGTCTTCTTACTTTGCTTCTCATTTGGGTGTGCCTCGGGATTCTTTGAGTGCCCCCATTTATGTTTCCACTCCGGTGGGTGATTCTTTGGTTGTGGACCGCGTATATCGGTCGTGTTTGATTACCATTTGTGATTTTGAGACCAGAGCGGATCTATTGCTGCTTGGGATGGTCGATTTTGATATTATTCTGGGCATGGACTGGTTGTCGCCCCATTATGCTATTCTTGATTGTCACGCCAAGACCGTGACGCTGGCTATGCCGGGCATTCCACGTATTGAGTGGAGTGGTACTCTAGATCACACCCCTAGCCGTGTTATTTCTTTTCTCAGAGCTCAGCGTATGGTTGAGAAGGGGTGTGCTGCTTATCTTGCCTATGTGCGGGACGTCAGTATTGACACTCCCTCTATTGATTCTGTTCATGTGGTACGTGACTTTGCGGATGTATTTCCAGCTGATCTTCCGGGCATGTCGCCCGACAGAGACATTGACTTTGCTATTGACTTGTTGCCGGGCACTCAGCCCATTTCTATTCCACCGTACCGTATGGCTCCTCCCGAATTAAAGGAGTTGAAGGATCAGTTACAGGAGTTATTGGGCAAGGGTTTTATTCGACCCAGTGTTTCGCCTTGGGGTGCTCCTGTATTGTTTGTGAAGAAAAAGGACGGTTCTATGCGTATGTGTATTGACTATCGTCAGCTGAATAAGGTTACAGTGAAGAACCGGTATCCTTTGCCCCGTATTGATGATTTATTTGACCAGTTACAGGGCGCACATGTGTTTTCTAAGATTGATTTGCGCTCCGGGTATCACCAGCTGAAGATTCGGGAGCCAGATATCCCGAAGACTGCCTTCAGGACCCGGTATGGTCACTATGAGTTCCTCGTGATGTCTTTTGGGTTGACTAATGCCCCAGCAGCATTTATGCATTTGATGCACAGTGTGTTCAGGCCTTATCCGGACTCGTTCGTGATTGTCTTCATTGATGATATTCTAGTATATTCTCGGAGCCGGGAAGAGCACGAGCAGCATTTGAGGATAGTGCTTCAGATCCTGAGGGAGAAGCAGCTTTATGCCAAGTTCTCTAAATGTGAATTCTGGTTGAGTTCGGTGGCATTTTTGGGCCACGTAGTGTCGAGTGATGGTATTCGAGTAGATCCGAGGAAGGTGGAGGCCGTGCAGAGTTGGCCCAGACCCTCCTCCGCTACCGAGATTCGCAGTTTCCTTGGTTTGGCGGGCTACTACCGTCGTTTCGTAGAGGGGTTCTCTTCGATTGCAGCACCTATGACTAGATTGACCCAAAAGCGTGCCCCTTTTCAGTGGACAGACGAGTGTGAGGCGAGCTTTCAGAAGCTCAAGACAGCTTTGACTTCGGCCCCTATATTGATGTTGCCTACAGGTACGGGGTCCTATACCGTATATTGTGATGCCTCACGAGTTGGACTCGGTGCGGTATTGATGCGGGACGGTAGGGTGATTGCCTACGCGTCGAGACAGCTGAAGGTGCATGAGAAGAATTACCCTGTTCATGATTTGGAGCTAGCCGCCATTGTTCACGCCTTGAAAATTTGGCGTCATTATTTATATGGGGTTCCTTCTGAGATCTACACTGATCACCGGAGCTTGCAGCACTTGCTTAAGCAGAAGGACCTGAATATGCGTCAGAGGAGATGGTTGGAACTACCGAAGGACTATGATATTACTATTCTCTATCATCCGGGCAAGGCTAATGTGGTTGCTGATGCCTTGAGTCGTCGGGCAGAGAGTTTGGGGAGTTTAGCATATCTACCAGCTTCGGAGAGGCCTATGGCGATGGATGTTCAGGCTTTGGCCAGGCAGTTGGTTAGACTGGATCTTTCGGAGCCCAGCCGGGTTCTAGCTTGTGTGGTTTCTCGGTCTTCTCTATTTGACCGCATCAGGGAGCGTCAGTTCGACGACCCTCATTTGCTTGTCCTTCAGGATAGAGTTCGGCGTGGTGATGCTCGAGATGTTACCATCGGGGATGATGGAGTTATGAGGATGCAGGGGCGTATCTGTGTGCCCAATGTAGATGATCTTCGAGAGCCGATTCTAGCAGAGGCCCATAGTTCGCGGTATTCCATCCATCCGGGTGCCGCGAAGATGTATCAGGACTTGAAACAGCATTACTGGTGGAGGCGGATGAAGAGGGATATAGTTGATTATGTTTCTAAATGCCTCAATTGCCAGCAGGTGAAGTATGAGCATCAGCGTCCGGGTGGATTGATGCAGCAGATTGAGATTCCAGAGTGGAAATGGGAGCGCATCACCATGGACTTTGTATCTGGGCTTCCACGGACTATTAGGAAGTTTGATTCTATTTGGGTTATTGTGGATCGGCTGACCAAGTCCGCCCATTTTATACCGGTGAGCACTACTTATTCATCGGAGCGACCGGCGGAGATCTATATCAAGGAGATAGTTCGGCTGCATGGTATTCCAGTTTCCATCATTTCAGATAGAGGCACTCAGTTCACTTCACGGTTCTGGAGAGCTGTACAGCAGGAGTTAGGTACTCGGGTGGAGTTGAGCACAGCGTTTCACCCCCAGACTGATGGTCAGTCAGCGCACTATTCAGATTTTGGAGGATATGCTCCGTGCGTGCGTGATTGAGTTTGGAGGTTCATGGGATCACTTCTTGCCACCGGCGGAGTTTGCTTATAACAACAGCTACCAGTCTAGTATTCAGATGGCACCGTATGAGGCCCTATATGGTAGGAGGTGCAGGTCTCCCGTGGGTTGGTTTGAGCCGGGCGAGGCCAGGTTACTAGGTACTGATATGGTTCAGGAGGCTATGGACAAGGTCAAGGTGATTCGGGACAGACTTCGTGCGGCCCAGTCTAGACAGAAGAGTTACGCGGACAAGAAGGTTCGCGATGTGGCTTTTATGGTGGGTGAGCGGGTTCTGTCGAGTCTCGCCCATGAAGGGCGTTATGAGGTTTGGGAAGAAAGGGAAGCTGAGTCCTAGATTTATTGGCCCTTTTGAGATTTTGAGGCGTGTTGGGGAGGTTGCTTATGAGTTGGCCTTACCTCCCGGCCTAGCCGGAGTTCACCCCGTATTTCATGTCTCCATGCTCCGGAGATACCATGGTGACCCGTCGCACGTGTTGGATTTCACATCCGTTCAGCTAGACAAGGATCTGTCTTATGTTGAGGAGCCAGTAGCCATTCTAGACAGGCAAGTCAGAAAGCTAAGGTCAAAGAACATCGTTTCGGTAAAGGTTCAGTGGCGGGGCCAGCCGGTCGAGGAGGCGACTTGGGAGACCGAGCAGGATATGCGCAGCCAGTACCCTCATCTTTTCACTACTCCGGGTATGTTTTCTATGCTCGTTCGAGGACGAACGAATCTTTAAGTGTGGGAAGATGTAACGACCCGACCGGTCGTTTTAGAAAATTACGCCCCAATCCCTAATTTAACTGTTCCCCTAAGTTCATTTCTGCTATTGTGGGTTGCCGGGAGAGTTGGTTCCGAAAATTTGAGCATTTTGGGACACTTAGTCCCCAAATAAGAGCTTTGAAACTAGAAAACGGTCCATAGCCGGAACAATGTTAAGACGATCTCGGAACGGAAATCCGATGGTTCCATTAGCTCCGTTAGGTGATTTCGGGGTTGGGAGCGCGTTCGGAATATATATTGGAGGTCCGTAGCTCAATTAGGCTTGAAATGCCGAAGGTTGAAATTTTGGTGAATCCGAACGATAGGTGAGATTTTGATCCGGGGGTCGGAATGGAATTCCGACAATTTCTGTAGCTTCATTATGTGATTTTGGATATGTCCGCAAATTTTCAGGACATTTGGACGTCATTTGGCCGGGTTTTGGATTGAATGTTAGTTTTGAAAGTTTTGAAGAAACTTAGGCTTGAATCGATGTGATTTATGGGTTTTGATGTTGTTAGACGTGTTTTTATGATTGGAATAAGTTCGTATCGTGTTTTGGAGTATGTTGGTGGTTTTCGTTGGGGTCCCGGAGGCCTCGGTATGAATTCGGACCATCATCCGGCACTTTGGAACATGTAAAGTCTGCAGAAAAACTGCAGATCACTGGGCAAGATTTAAGCCATCGCGTTCGCGAGGGCCTTGTTCGCGTTCGCGTAGGCTGGGTGCTGCAGAGCATCGCGTTCGCGTCCAAGGCGTCGCGTTCGCATAGTGGAAGAAGGGGAGGCACCGCGTTCGCGATCCCTGTGTCGCGTTCGCGAAGAGCAAGGCGGGTTGGATGGGAAATAAGGTCATCGCGAACGCGTGGACTGGCGCCGCGTTCGCGAAGGTTTAGCCGGCTGTGCATCGCGGACGCGAGTGGCATCACGCGAACGCGAAGGGTAAATGGGCTAGAGCATCGCGAACGCGTGACAGGCCCACGCGAACGCGATGAAGGAAAATGCCTGGCAGTGAGCTTAAGTTCAGAACATAACACCCGCGACCCCCATACACAAAAACGCCATTTTTGAGCTCCAAGAGAGGTTTTTGAAGGGGAAAACGTTGGGATATCATCGGGAAATCATCGGGGGTAAGTTTTCTTGACCTTAATTCGTTGGTTTATCATGAAATCCGTGATTATCTCACTGAAATTGGAAGATTAAAGGTGGGTTTGAGCCCTAGGCCTAAATGTTAGAAAATCTTTGATTTGAATGGGCAAATGGAGTCCGATTTCGATAAATTTTATATGCACGGACTCGTATTGAGATAAGGAACCCGAATATATAATTTTTGTGATTTTTCGATAAGCGTACCGAAAGTCGGGTTTTGGCAACTTGTGGGTTTTGGTGTATTTTGAGTTAATTTGATTGGGTAATGCCCAATTGGCCTATTTTGATGTGATTCTATTGATTTTTATCAGATTCTACACTTGTGGAGGCCGACATTCGTGGCAAGAGGGTTATTACTTAGCGGTTTTGTACCGGAATTGAGGTAAGTGGCTTGTCTAACCTCGTGTGGGGGAATTTTCACCCCTAGGATATTATGTGATAGTTTTAATGCCTTGTACGCGAGGTGACGGGCGTGTACATGCGCTGGTTGTTGAACACGTACTTTATTCAAATGTTCGATGAGCGATATCCCTGTCTTGGTTGTTAATTTGATATTTTACCCGGTAGTGGTTAGAAGAGCACGATTAGGTAGCACTTAACTGTTTAGTTGCCTAATTGTCTTATTTGAACTCCTTGTTAATTATTGGCACTATTTTTCGGTGAAGTTATAGTTGAGCATAATTATTTTCTCTCTGTGGATTTCCTTAATTGGTTGTGCTTGTGGACTGCGGGTTCGATTCCCGGAGACCCAGGGCTGTGGGTTCGATTCACAGAGACCCGATGTGATATTGGTAGGGACTACGGGTTCGATTCCCGAGATCCTGAGTTATTGGTAGGGACTACGGGTTCGATTCCCGAGATCCTGAGTTATTGGTAGGGACTACGGGTTCGATTCCCGAGATCCTGAGTTATTGGTAGGGACTACGGGTTCGATTCCCGAGATCCTGAGTTATTGGTAGGGACTGCGGGTTCGATTCCCGGAGATCCTGAGTTATTGTGATACTATTGAGACATGGGCTGCGGGTTCGATTCCCGGAGACCCGGGGTACTGAGAATGGGACTGTGGGTTCAATTCCCACAGATCCTGGACTTGTTTATTGAGTTGGTTATTTGTTTTTAGCTTGATTGTAGACAGTTTCAGTAAATGTTGTTATTTTGGAAATTTTGTTGTTATCTGTTAAACTGTTTATTTTGTTATCATCATATTATTATTGTTCTCAGTAGGGCCCTGACCTTCCTCGTCACTACTCCATCGAGGTTAGGCTTGGCACTTACTGAGTACCACCGTGGTGTACTCATGCTACTCTTCTGCACACTTTTGTTGTGCAGATCCGGGTACATCAGAGGAGGCTCGTACTAGGTGATTCCGCAGCTTTCTGGGAGACTTCGAGGTATGATCTGCTACGTCCGCGGATCCGGAGGCTTCCCTTCTATTCTAGTATTTCTAGTTGACATTTTTCCTCATTTCGTTGTTAGAAACTCTTTATACATAGAGCCCCAGTTGTATTTCTCTTTTAGTCTGTGTTACCGTGGGGTTCCGGATCTTGGTAGTGTTTTATTTATTTTGTGACGGATGTATGTGCCAAGCGGCACGGATTACATATCCTTTATGTTATTTTCCGCTGTTTCCTATTTAAGTGTTTATAATTTATGGATTCCGCAACGTGTTAGGCTTACCTAGTCGTGGGGACTGGGTGCCATCACGACATGTTCACAATTGGTGAACTAGGGTCTGGGAAGAAGGGCAAGCTCAGCCCTAGGTATATTGGTCCATTTGAGATTCTAGACAGAGTGGGAGGGGTGGCTTACGGATTAGCTTTGCCGCCTAGCTTATCAGCCGTGCATCCAGTTTTTCATGTATCTATGCTTCGGAGATACCACGGCGATCCCACACATGTGTTAGACTTCAGTATTGTCCAATTGGACAATGATCTATCTTACGAGGAGGAGCCGGTAGCCATTCTAGACCGGCAGGTTCGACGGTTGAGGTCGAAGAGTTATCCTTCTGTACGTGTTCAGTGGAGAGGTCAGCCTCCTGAGGCATCGACCTGGGAGTCCGAGTCTGATATGCGGAGCCGCTACCCACATTTGTTTCCTGACTCAGGTACTTCTTTCTTTTGTCCGTTCGAGGACGAACGGTTGTTTTAGAGGTGGAGATTGTGACGACCCAAAAGGTCATCACTTGTTTATTTAATCATTCCGAGCTTTTGAGGTCTTGAAAACCTCATTTATAGTTGCCTCGATTTGCGTGCACAGTCCGGGCACAAAGCTGGAAAAGATTTATGTTGAAATATGTGAAAAAGTAGAAGAATTTTGATATTAATATTGATATGGTTGACTTCGGTCAACATTTTTGGTAAACGGATCCGGACCCGAGATTGGATGGTCCCGAGAGGTCCGTAGGAAAATATGGGACTTGGACATGTGTCCGGAGTTGAATTCTGAGGCCTAGAGCCCAAGTTATGAATTTTTATGTGAAATTGTTTTTGATGCAATTATTAAAGGAAATAAATTAATAGACCTTGGTATCGGGCTCGTATTTTGGTTCCGACGCCCGGTACAAGTCTTAAATATTATATATGTGATTTCTGTAAAGTTTGGTGACATTTGGATGTCGTTTGAGATGTTTTGGACCTTGAGTTCCAAGTTAAGAAGTTTTGAAAATCAAAACTATGAAAACCATGAGTTTGGGGCTTGATTTGATTGAAACGAAGTGATATTGGCGATATGATCGCACGAACAAGTCCATAATGTGTTTTTGAGGTTGTGTACATGTTTGGTTTGGAGCCCGGGGGCTCGGGTAAAGATTTGATAGGCCGTTGGTTAAATTTCTGAATTTTGAACTGCTGGTTTTTTTCACCCAGTTGTTGGCTTCGCAATTGCGAAGAATTTCTCGCAATTGCGAAGGTGACAGACCAAGGCAGGGTTCGCAAATGCGAACCCTTGATCGCAAATGCGAAGGGCGTCCAGGAAGGCTTGGGTTCGCAATTGCGAACATGACCTCGCAAATGCGAGGCCTTCATTGCCTAGCCATGCTTCGCAAATGCGAAGCATTCTTCGCAAATGCGATGCCTTCACTGCTAAGCCATGCTTCGCAAATGCGAAGCCTTCTTCGCAAATGCGAAGGAGCCTTGTTCGCAAATGCGAACATTATGTCGCAAATGCGAACCTCCCAGTATGCCTTGGCTTCGCAAATGCGAAGAAAAGTTCGCAAATGCGAACTTCCCACCCTTAGCTTATTTTTCAAACTCCAGAAATTGGTCGGGGTTCGCAATTGCGAACCCATGTTCGCAAATGCGAACACGGAGACCTGAAAAACACGAATTTCAGTCATTTCTTCATTTTTCACAAAACCAAAACACCCCTTTGCGACTCTTCAAGGATTTCTTCTTCATCAAAACGATTGTAAGTCACTTTTTACTTAATTCTTTCAATTCCTAACATCATTAAACATGTTTTTCATTAGAAATCAAATGTTTTCATGGTAAAATTCTTGTTTTTGGTTAGAAAATAGGTTTTTCATAAATTGGGGAATTGGACCTCGAATTGAGGTCCGATTTTGAAACAAATTATATACATGAACTCGTGGGGGATGGGTAACCGGATTTTGGTCCTAACCCCGAATTCCGACCATGTGGGCCCGGGGTTGAAATTTACTATTCATGGCAGAATGTTGTAAAAGTGTTATTTGGTATTAAGAATTAGTTTGTGGAGTAGAATTGATGATATTAAATCAATTGTGTATAGATACGGTTGGATTGGAGCCAAATTGAAAGAAAAGACATTTCCACGGATTGGATTGTTCATAAGTATTCGAGGTAAGTGTTTGTTCTATCCTAGCTTGAGGGAATAGGATTAGGTGTTATGTGTTATGTGATCGAGTGCGGTGTATGGGCTGTGGTGACGAGCATCCATACACCGGCGTCTAGTATGACCGTGAGTCGTTGGAAAATGATATTTTGAGATATATTACATGTGAATCGTTATTGTTCTCCCTTGTTGGGACTTGTTGTGAAGATAAATTATTGATTGCCCTTGATGGGACGATTTATGAATTGTTGTTTCTTTCTCTGCCCTTAACCGTGATTGTTATTTGGGTGAGGAAGAGTGATAATGCACGAAGGGTGATGCCGTGCCATGTTTATTTATTTATGCACGAAGGTTAATGCCGTGCCATGTTTATTTATTGATTATGCACGAAGGATCATGCCGTGCCCTCTGTTATTGAACCATGTACGAAGGATCATGCCGTACTATGGATGTGAGGATGAGAGTAAAAGCACGAAGGGTGATGCCGTGTACTTTATTTGTTTATTTGGTGAGGATGAGAGTAAAAGCACGAAGGGTGATGCCGTGTACTTTATTTGTTTAATTGGTGAGGATGAGAGTAAAAGCACGAAGGGTGATGCCGTGTACTTTATTTGTTTATTTGGTGAGGATGAGAGTAAAAGCACGAAGGGTGATGCCGTACAATTGCTTGTTATTTCCTGAAGTGATATTATTCGTGTTTACATTATACTTTGTTTTCTTTGTGAAATTATTAACTGTGGTTAGTTGTTAAATTCTTTAAGATATTTCTTATAGTGTTATTACTTGATTATTTCTTGTTATTTTGTGGTACACATATATATATTGAATTGCACAGGTTTATGTGAGTGTCTGGTCCTAGGCTTGTCACTACTTCGCCGGGATAGGCCGGGCACTTACCAGCACATGGGGTCGGTTGTGCTGATGCTACACTTCTGTGCGTTTTTGCACAGGTCCAGGTTACGATCGGGAGCAGCAGCAGCAGTAAGTAGATTGCGTGGGAGCTAATCATATTTGAGACCGAGGTAGCTTGCAGACGTCCGCAGGCCCGGCGTCTCTTTCTTTATTTATGTTATTAGCTGTAGTCTCTTTGTTTCGAGACAAACAGAATTATGTTATATTTCCTTCAGACTTTTATGTGTATTATTCCATAGTAGTTTGTGAGTTGGTGACTCCACGTCTTGGGTAGAGGATTTCAGTATAATTTTCACTTTGTGATTTGTTATATCCATTTCGATAAAGTATTCCGCATTTATTTAATTAAAATTGTGTTAAAAACAGGATAGTATGAATATAGTGGCTTGCCTAGCTACCACGAGTAGGCGCCATCACGATCCCGATGTTGGGGGAAAATCCGGGTCGTGACACTTGGATTTCAAATTATATGGTTCTTGTTTTTTTTAAACTTAAAGTATTTGTATTTAAAAGTTCTTTCTCTTGCTTGTTTGACCAGTTACCTCTGCTCTCATTTTCAAAGTAGTAGTAGTAGTTGTATTTTGCAAGTGCAGTAAGAAATACTAATTACAAAGTAAATTTGTTCCTTTTTAGACGTTTGTCTTTTGAATCTGCCATGTCTAGATTAATATGTATGCCTTATTTTTTTCAGAGCATTTTGTTCTTGCAGTAATGTATCATTTAATTACTCTTGGAATAATATATCAATTACTGTATCCAAATAAATTTGTCCATGATTCGTTAATTATGTTATTTTTTCATCTACATCTGACTTTTTGAAATTGCAGATATGGCACCTAGGGGAGGTGGAGCACGTAGATATGCTGAAAACAGGAATGCAAACACAATGAGATCTCCTGAGATGTTGAGTCCCACATCTGATCAGTCACCTGAAACTCCAGTTCTAGAAACACCACATTTGAATGCAACTACAAACAGATCCTTACCATCTTCTTCTTCTGATCTTGGTACACCTGGAGATGAAATCCGATCAGCAAGTTCGTCAAACACAATTGGCGGTAACCGTATCCCAATTACAATCGTCCCTGGAGGGTAAGAGTAAAAGTGATCACTAGTTTATATTTTTTTGAATTTTTGTTTCGTGCTAATCTGATGTGTATCAGTGCATCTCAAATGCTTCTTGAAAGAACATGAAAGCCTTAAATGGAATGGAGTAACAACATAATTCGTTTCTTATTTACTTTAGCCAACTGGACCCGGGTAATGACGTCGCTCGATCTGTCACAAAAATCTTCAAGGAGAAACTTGATCCCGAAGGACATAATTGGAAGTTTGTTACACCAGAGACAAAAGACTTCTATTGGGAAGAGTTTAAGGTAAAGTTATAGTATTATAAGATCGATAATATTTGGAGTTCCTTTATGTTTCTTGAGCCAAAGATTTACTACACTCGGTATAAGTTATTGTTGTTGTTGTTATTAATATGTTGTGTTATTTTCATTTGATCTTCTCAAACAGAAACGATTTCAGTGGGACACTGCAATTGAAGGTTCTGTAAAGGATAAGTTTATGAGCAAATGTGCAGAACGATACAGTGGTATGTTATCTGAAGCAAGAAGTTGTGAGAAGAAGCGCAAAACTATTCCAGTATCTATTTGGAACAGCTGGAAGCCTCACTGGGAGACTGCGGCTTTTAAAGCTAAATCCGCGCAGTGCTCAAGGAATCGGCTAAGTGAGAAAGGTGGTGAAGGGTCTGGTCCCTCACGCCATACAGGAGGCTCCAGAAGTCACCGAGAACATGCAAGACAACTGGTATATTCCCTTTTTATTAGCCAAGTTATAATAACTCCAAAGCTAGTGATTATGTTTAATATAGTGAACGTGGTTTTCAATTCTAGGCTAAAGAACTAGGAAGACCAGCTCATCCACATGAGCTTCTGAAGAAGACACATGTCAAGGCGAACAAGGAGTTTGTGGACCAGAAATCTAAGAGCACTTATGTAAGTTACTATAGCTTGGATATCATTTATTGCCAAGTAAAAGTAAAGCACCTATCTTGCGATTACATCTCCTGTGACCAATTTTGAATGAGTGATACCCAAAATAGGTCTTACAATTTGAACTAAGAAATGTAGAAACTTGTAGCCTATAACAGTATAAACAAAACAGAATATAAACTAGCCATATGGATATAAATCGCATGAGCGCCCTCACCATATTTGATTCATTTTATGCCAAGAGCTGGGCAGTATCTTGTAGCTCTTTGAATAATATTTTGACATCTTCATTATTTGGCTTGAAAGCGTAGCACAAACTTTGAGCACTAAACCAAATGAAAATAGTACATCCTTTAGTTCACTGATATTCATGTATTGTTTTCTGTGATTCCTTGTTAATTTGTTGAAAGTCGTCTTGAGATTCCATTGCATCCTTTTATGTCTCCTGTTAAGTCCCCATATTTGGTAAATATCCTTTAAATCACCTCCCATATTTGAAACTTGGAGTTATCTAGGTGATCTATAGCACAATGAGTTTGATATAGCGATGTCCAGTATAATGTGAATGTATCATTCCCATGAATCACATCCTGGAAAACTATACATATAGAGTACAGTGCATATGTCCTTGTGAGAGCCCTCCAAATGTAGCTCCCAAAGTCAGTCAGTCAGTAGCGTCGCCAAAGAACTGGGCAGGGCCTTCCTTTGAGATGATGGACTTGCATCAAGAGCATAATTAGCTAAGTGAGCCAGTTTGTTGCCTTCGCGATATATGCATTATGATTTTCAACAGGTATGTTCTGCACTTTTAATTTTCATTCTTCTTCTTCTTCTTCTTCTTCTTCTTCTTCTTCTTCTTCTTCTTCTTCTTTTTTCTTTCTAAATGTCCAAAAAGCGGCGAAATGCTGGCAAATTTTTTTTTACCTTCGATTCTTTCTCAGAAAATTACTGCCCAGTTTTTCTAGTATTTAATAGAAAATTCCTCTTTGCAGTATTTACTTTTTTTTTTCTTTAAATTACGCTTCACTTCACAAAATCGAGTGCTTCATTTCTCGCTTCTCGCTTCTCGTGAAATGGGGGTTGTGACATTTCCTTGCTTCGCGTTCTTCCCAACACTGAATGTGTGGATGTTTATCAATTATTAAGCACGTGGGATATTATTCTTGAAGACAACCATATATCATCTTGGAATTGAGAGTCTCTGTACTTTGTTAATTGGGGTTATGGATAGTCTTTGTACTTTGGTAATTGGAGTTTAACATGTTAAGACGTATCGCGTTTTACTTGGATGCCAGATTCTTGCATATATTTGCAGCTTCTAAAACTCTTTATGTTTCCTAATTGGGAAAAGGAAAAGAAAAGTAAATATCCACTTCTAGCTAGTGCAAGCTGTTAGCCTTCAAGTAGAAACACTCATTAATATTCATGTAGAAGCTTGTTCTACTCTTCTGAGCATATGTTGGAGTGGCTACTGCTGTAAAATGACATTTACACTGTCAATGATGTGCTGTTAGCCTTCAAGTACAAACTTCATTAGGGGTTGAAGCACATTTTAATGGCTCTAGCCTTTGCTTTTACTATCATTTTGTACTATGTGAGATGTCAATTTAAGGATGTGGTATTGACAGTTAGAAAACATCGGCAGTAAAATGTTGCTACCACATTAGTTAGTCACAACGTCTCTACTTTTTTGAAGATATACATCAAATGCCAATGCCGATAGCACCATGCTAGAGGCCAAGAACAGAAACATCTACGTACGAATGCCATCACTTAGCTTGGAAGCAATAAGAACAACAACTAGAAACAGAAGTAAGCCCCCATGCCCTCCGTCTATTGGAGCTTGGAGGAAGACTAGAAATATGATCAGAAGTTATCTGTGATACATTCTACTAGCAAGCAGAAGCTCAACTTTAGTGACAAAGAAGACCAATGTACACTACCTTTTGTGCCAGCTTGTTTCTACTCTTCTGAGCATATGTTGGAGTAGAGTTCCTAAGTCTCTGCTTTTACCCTTCCTTTCGCTGCCTTGAAGGCCGACAAACACAATATTACTCTGTCAACAGAACATAATTTTCAGTAACAATATGCAATCAAGATATTGAAGTACTGTCTGATATCTATCTTTCAGGTTAAGTGCAGATGTACTTAGCAATAAATGTTCCTAGAGACCTACATATTCGTTCCAAATTGTGTGATAATGTAACTATTTTCTCTTGTTAGTTTCCTTTACCTCCTTTTTCTTTCAATAACTTAAGTGCGGGGTTGCACTCTTTGTTTGGCTGGAACAAGGGCAAGTTATCTTGTTGGATGATTTCTCCTTTTCTTGTCTTTCTTTACTGCTTTTCTGTTGCTATTTACACTGTCAATGATGTGCTGTTAACCTTCAAGTAGAAACTTAGCTTGTTTCTGCTCTTCTGAGCATATGTTGGAGTGGTTACTGCTGTAAAATGATATTTACGTACTGTCAATGATGTGCAGAGTTTTCATTTAAATTCTGCTGGATGGCAAACAAGTAATGCAATTTGTAGGAACACTGGTTAATAGCTGAAAATAATTGTCTTTAAGGTGTTATTATTGACATTTGAGTTTTCAGTTTTATTGCCTTTATGACTGTGTTCTTCATGTTTTCTCTGTTAAAGTTATTATTATAGAGTTTATATCATTTTCTTTTTGTTCAGGACGCCATAATGTCTAAAATTATATCTGCGTCTCAGCCTGAAGATGGGTCCAGTGAGCCTCCTGAAGTTGATTTCTCACAAATTTATTTGGAGGAAGTCGGTGTTAAGAATACGCGCATTTATGGTCTTGGTTCTCAAGCTCCTTTCTATGGGCATGTTGGTGCTTCCTCCAGTTCGATATCTCCACTTCAAGATCAAGACTTCAATGCTCGGGTGAGTGAATGTGTAGGACATCGTTTGCAAGAAATTAAGGAAGAGATGAAGCATGAGATGAGATCAGAAATCAGAGAAGAGATTAGGCAAGAAATGAGAGAAGAAATGCGTGAAGAAATGAGACACGAAATGCAGCAAGAGGTGCGTGAGCAAGTTGATCAACTACTCCAAAACCGTCTGTCGGTCCTCATAGGTGGCTTACCTACACCGCCTTCTCGTAGACGTGACTCGTCGCCAAATGACAAGAGTCCTATTTAGATTTATGTTAGCTTCTTTTATGTTAGACACGTCTTGGATTCTGCAACTCGTCGCCAAATGACACGAGTCGTATTTTGATTTATTTTAGCTTCATTTATGTTAGAAACATCTTGGATTAATTCTGCTTTCAACGTCATGATATTATTATTTATAAAGTTTTAGTATGTTTTTTATTTTGTTTACATTTTTTGGATTCTTTTAAATCTTTATATTAATATTAATACAATTATTATAACCATATTTGTTAATGAATTTGAAATTTGTTTGTAAATTACCAACAATACTAAATAGAAATTTTCCATAGACAACATTACCAACCGATTGCCAACGTATTTTTAAAAATTTACAATCAGATTTACCAACCAAGTTGGTATCCATTAGTATAGTTGCTAACAAAATACTAACGGAATTTTTTTTGTTACTATATTTGCCAACCAATTACAAACACAATATAAAATATCAAAAACCAATTTTACTAACTCAATTTTCATATGTTAGTAAATTTATTAACGAACTTCTAACTGAATTTTTGTTAGTAAATTTACCAACAAAAATTTTGGACTGTAAATTCAAAAATTGCCAACAAATGTATTTGGTGTTTGCTAACTAATTTTTAGTTGGTAATTTTACCAACAAATTCAATATGGTTGGTAAATTTTACCATCGAGCCTTTTAGCAACGGGTCCGTATCCGTTGGTAATCTGTTAGTAATTCAAAATGCCAACCAATTTGATCAATTTACCAACATTTTTTTTGTTGGTAATTGGGGTTTTTTTTGTAGTGATGGGTTCTTCGACATATAAGTATATGTTGCTTATCATAAGTGACGGTAAAATTCTAGGAATAAAATTTGGGGGTTAGAAAGTTGATGAATGAAACATAATAGGAATAATCATAGTTCAAATAACAAAACAATACTAATACACATAAGTCATATTGGTTATTATGATTTCATTATAATAGTTTAATGTCATAGTCCATTTGACTTTGTGCTATCCTCTAAAGATTGCGAGTAATGTAATACGACTTTAGTAGGACGTATCGTCCTACGACAATCACATAAGTCCAATAGAACATTACTCAACCTGTAGACTCACGGTCAATTACTAAATAACAACCAAGATATACAAATAGAAGGTCCTAGTTATTTCAGTAAATAATTTGATATACAAACAAATCATTATAATTGATTTATACTATATAATGATATTATTCATATACGTTATTCTATATATATATATATATATATATATATATATATATATATATATATATATATATATATATATATATAAATTTAATATAATTTATATATTATCATAAGTCTTCATTATATACATGTATATACATATATATTATTTAATATACTTATATAGTACATTAATATATATAACAAATATATGTAAATTATATATTTATATATCTAACTAATAATATTATTTTAATATTATTCATATATAAATATAATTTATATTATTTTCCATTATATATATTATAGTAATTATTAATTAAATATAATAATATATTTAATATTATATAATTATATGATATATTATTATTTACATTTATTCAAATAACAAATAAATATATTATCATAATTATATAATTATAATATATATAATTATAAAATGATGTGATTATTATATAAAATAAATTATAAACTATATATTATGAACATAAATAGTTTATTATATATTAATTATATTTAAATATATATTATTATTATTATTAATATATAATTATATTATATAATGATATTAATATTATTATAATTATATTATTACTATAATATAATTATAATAATATTAAGATTCATATATAATATATAATTATATATTATAAATAATATATAATTATATATTATAAATAATATATAAGTAATTTATATTAATAATAATTTACATTACATTAAATATACGAATGTTGTATATTATAATTAGTACTATAATATAATAATAATAATATTAATATCATTATAATATATAATTAAATATTATAAATTATATTATTACGTATGTATAACATTATTTATAGTAATAATAAAACTATAATGTTTAATACATATGTTTAATGTAATGTACTTTGTAATTTATATTATGTATTAAATAAGGGATTTCTTATGATTATATGTTAGGGTTATAAACATAATAATTTGACATTATTATGTTGAAAATGTCAATAATTACTAGCCCTAGTATATTGTAACTAGTGTGGTTGTTACATTAATATCACTTATGTTATAAACAATCACATATTTGTTATTATTGTTTATTTATATAAATTATTTCATAACTCTATAATGGTACCGAATTTATTCATGAATTAATATCTAATACAACGTAATGTCGTAGGCCGATACGTCCTAGTATATGAATGAAATAATATTCATTCACGGTTAATTACTAAATAACAACCATGATATATAAACGGAAGTTCCTATGACTACAATCATATTAGTCCAATGGACTTATGTAGTTGTCATAGGCCGGTGCGTCCTAGTATATGAATGAAATCATATTCATAGACGGTTGAATAAATGTACATAACTGAATCTCTCATTTAGAAAATCATATTCATATGGACCTCGTCCTAGTCTTAAATATGTCTTAGTATATGAATGAAATAATATTCATTCACGGTCAATTACTAAATAATGTGACGATCCAAAAGGTCATCACTTGTTTTATTAATCATTTCGAGCTTTTGAGGTCTTGAAAACCTCATTTATAGTTGCCTCAATTTGCGTGCACAGTTCGGGAGCAAAACTGGAAAATTTTTATGTTAAAATATGTGAACTATGTGAAAAATTTGAAGAATTTTGATATTAATATTGATATGGTTGACCTTGGTCAACATTTTTGGTAAACGGACCCAGACCCGTGATTTGACGATCTCAGAAAATCCGTAGAAAAATATGAAACTTGGGCGTATGCCCGGAATTGAAATCCGAGGTCTAGAACCCCGGTAAAAGAATTTTTTCTTTTAAATTATTTTCTGAAAATGTTTAAGGAAAATGAAACTGAAATTTGATTGAAAAGTGGTAATATCGGGCTCCTAATTTGGTTCCGATGCCCGGTACATGTCATATATATTGGTTAAGCGCTTCCTGTAAAGTTTGGTTGAAAACGGACATCGTTTGACGTGTTTCGGCCTTAAATTGGAAATTTTGAAAGTTATGAAATTTTCAAAGAATTCTTGAGTTTAAAGGCTCTATTCATTGATTTTGATGTTATTTTAGCGATTTGATCGCGCAAGCAAGTTCGTATGATGTTTTTGAGTCAGTGTACATACTTGGTTTGAATTCCCGACGGCTCGGGTGAGTTTCAGATAGGTAACGGGATGGTTTTCGGACTTGGAAATGCAGCAGAAATTCTGCAATATTTGCACAGAGATTTTCTTCTATGCGATCGCATAGGTGTAGCTGCGATCGCATAGAGCAAAGATCAGGGGTCCAAAAATTCTTCTATGCGATCGCAATAGTTCCCATGCGATCGCATAGCTTCAACTTTCCCTCCTATGCGATCGCACAGTATCCTTCGCGATCGCATATAGTAAGACTTGAGACCCAGAATTTCCTTCTATGCGATCGCATTGGTCCTCCGCGATCGCATAGAGCAATTTTGCTATCCCCTTATTTTTTTCTATGCGATCGCATCACAGGCCCTGCGATCGCACAGAGTAAATTTGCCCAGTGATTTTAAGTTTTGCAAAAACAGAACAGACGGGATAAAATCACATTTCTCTCAACTCTCTCTTCTCCAAATAGCTTAATGGGGCGATTCTTGGGCGATTTTCATCAAAACTGCTTGGGTAAGTGATTCTTGACTCGTTTTCTTCATTTTCCCTCATTATTATCTGAATTCCTAAGCCTAAATATGTGTAAATGGATAGAAAAATTGAGAATTGAGTATAGTAAGGGTTTTCAAAAGAATTTGCAATCTAGACCTCGTTTTGGAGTCGAAATTAAGAACAAATTGTATATTTGAACTCATGGATGATTGAGTGAACTTATTTTGGTTCGAAACTCGAATTTCGATTATGTGGGCCCGGGGTCGATTTTCACTATTCCTGGCAGAATGTTGTAAAAATTATAATTGGTCATATGGATTAGTTTGCTGAGTAGTATTGATGATATTAAATCAATTGTGTATAGATTCGATTGGATTGGAGCCAAATTCGAAAGGAAAAAGCATTGCTACGGATTGAATTGTTCGTAAACTTTCAAGGTAAGTGTTTGTTCTATTCTAGCTTGGAAGAATAGGAATTTAGTTATGTATGAATTGCTGTTTAAGAGTTATTAGTGTCACACCGGTTATAGAGATAAATTGTTGATTTATTATCAATTATTGGTTCAAAACCGGTAATTATAAATACTGTTGAAGCAAAGATTATTGGTTCAAACCGGTAATACTTTTATACACTTACTGTGGATCAGAGATTATTGGTTAAATGCCGGTAATATATATATTTATGAATTGGGATCGTTTGGCGCGCCGACCACTTACATATTAATGAATTGGGATCGTGTGGCGCGCCGACCACGTATATATTAATGAATTTGGATCGTGTGGTGCGCTGACCACTTATATATTAATGAATTAGGATTGTGTGGCGCGCCGACCACTTATATGATAAGAAATGGGATCATGTGGCACGCCGACCACAAAGTGATTTGAATTTTGGCATTGGCCATAGTTGCCGGTAGCCTATTGATACATTTGGGAGCGGGTGGTACGCCTACCACAAGGTATAACTTATTGTTACATTTGGGAGCGGGTGGTACGCCTACCACAAGATATGAAATGAAAAATGAACTGAGACATGAAAGTAAGATTTGTTCCGTTGACTAGATTACTCTCGGTATTATGAGTTATTGACTGTTATTTCAGAGCAGATTCTTCCCTTATAAATGTTCGATAATGTTTTTTTCTGTTGTGTATATATATATATATATATATATATATATATATTTCAACTGTACAGGTTTATGTGGGTGACTGGCCTTAGTCTCGTCACTACTTCGCCGGGATAGGCCATGCACTTACCAGCACACGGGGTCGGTTGTGCTGATACTACACTCTGCGCTCTTTTGCGCAGATACAGGTTACGGACAGCAGCAGCGGCAGTAGTATGATTCTGGATATTCTGACTACTGAGACTACGAGGTAGCCTTGTAGGCGTCCGCAGGACCCGTTGTCTCTTCTATCTATGTATTTCATTCTGTCATCTCATGTATTCGAGATAAATAGCTTATATTTCTTTCAAATAATTGTGTGTATTATTCTTAGAAGTTTGTGAGTATTGTGACACTAGTCTTGGGTAGTGTATCATGTTTGGGTTTCTGTATCATATTTGATAAAATTGACTAAGTCTTCCGCTAAGTTTAATTATTCCGCTGTAATTATATGTTTTTAAGTTAATATCTTAAGAAGAGTTTGGTAACTAATGAAAAATGTAAGTAATAGTTGGCTTGCCTAGCTTCCACTAGTAGGCGCCATCATGACTCCCGATGGTGGGAAATCCGGGTCGTGACAAGTTGGTATCGGAGCACTAGGTTGCACAGGTCTCATAACTCACGAACAACCTTAGTAGAGTTCTGAGGGATCGGTACGGAGACGTCTGTATTTATCCCCGAGAGGCTACAGAGTTAGGAAAATATTCCCTTTATTCTTTCTAATCGTGCGACTTGATCTTTCAAATTTTAATTGAACTTCTACTCTGTTCTTCCACAGATGGCAAGAACACGTGCATCCTCATCTACTGACCAGCAGCCCGAGGTCCCAACAGCGGAAGCTCTTGCTAGGGGCAGAGGCCGAGGTGGAGGTCATCCTAGAGGGCAAGGTAGGGGCAGAGCTCAGCCCCGAGCAGCATCACAAGTGGCAGAAGGGGTTATGTTTTCACCGGATCTTCAGGATGCTTTGGTCCGGATATCAGGTTTTACGGACAATATCACCAGAGCAGGTTTATTACCAGTAGCACCAGCCACTTCTCAGGCTGGAGGAGGTAATCAGACTCCTGCTACGCACACTCCGGAGCCAGTAATTCCCCAGGCTCAGGTTCCTGTGATTCAGCCAGTTGAGGCAGCTCAGCCTGTTATTGTGACTCCAACTAATGATGGTGCAGCTATGTCCGCCGACGCGTTATGGAGATTGGACAGGTTTACCAAGCTGTTCACTATCACATTCAGTGGCACTCCTTCAGAGGATCCACATGATTTTCTTATATAGCTGCCACGGGGTTCTCCGTACTATGGGCAATGTGGAGACTAATGGTGTGAACTTTACTACTTTTCAGTTATCTGGTTCTGCCAAGACTTGGTGGAGGGATTATTGTCTATCCAGGCCAGCAGGATCATCATCTTTGACTTGGGGGCAATTTGCAGAACTGTTCTTCAAAAAGTTCCTTCCAGCAACTCAGCGGGAGGCTCTACGCAGGCAATTTGAGCGTCTTCATCGGGGTTCTATGTATTGTCACACAGTACGAGACTAGGTTCGTGGACCTGGCTCGTCATGCTATTATCATACTTCCCACGGATCGGGAAAGGGTGAGAAGGTTTATTGATGGCTTGAATCAGCCAATTCGACTACAGATGGCTTTGGGGGCAGGAACTGAAATCACTTTTCAAGAGGCGGCTAATGCAGCCCGCTGGATCGAGATGGCTCTGTCACATGGAGTAGGACATGGATCAGATAAGAGATCTCATAATTTGGGTAAATTCAGTGGTACCTCGTCTAGAGGTAGAGATTCTCATGATAGAGGCCTACCTCCTAGGACTTATCAGTCAGCTCTTCAGGTTTCTCACGATGCTTCTGGCGATCGTAATTCTCAGCCACGCTACTCTGATCAGTAGCCTATCAGTGCACCACCACTTCGCTATTTTCAGCAGCCGAGGGCTTGTTTTACGTGCAGTGATCGTATGCACATTGCAAAGTATTGCCCTCGAGCTTCTGACAGATCTCAGCAGCAGGGTTCTCGTGCCATGGTTTAGGCCCCAGTTCCCCCACAGCCTACCGAGCCAGCTAGAGGCGGAGATAGATGACATAGAGGTGGAGGTAGAGGTCATAGAGGTGGAGCTCAGACCGATAAAGGTAGAGACCAACCAACAGCTGATTGTCCTAGAGATACTACTTAGGGTGGTGGGGCACAGCCCCGATGTTATACACTTCCCGCCAGACCAGAAGCTGAGTCTCCTGATGCCGTCATTTCAGGTATTATTTTGGTTTGTGATAGAAAGGCATCAGCATTATTTGACCCTAGGTCTAAATATTCGTACGTGTCCTCCTATTTTGCACCGTACTTGATTCAGCCTAGTGATCCACTGGGTGTTCCTGTTCATGTGTCTACACCAGTAGGTGATTCTATTGTGGTTGATCGAGTTCATCGGTCATGTATTATAGTAATTGAGGGTCTCGAGACCCGTGCTGATTTATTGCTCCTAAATATGGTGGACTTTGATATTATATTAGGCATGGACTGGCTATCTCCATATCATGCTATTTTAGATTGCCATGCCAAGACTGTTACTTTAGCTCTGCAGAATTTGCCTCATATAGAGTGGAAAGGAATTTTAGGTCATACTAATCGCAATGTTATTTCTTATGTTACGGCTTAGCGTATGGTTGAGAAGGGATGCTTG
Organism: Nicotiana noctiflora; assembly: GCA_032618575.1. Taxonomy (NCBI): domain Eukaryota; kingdom Viridiplantae; phylum Streptophyta; class Magnoliopsida; order Solanales; family Solanaceae; genus Nicotiana; species Nicotiana noctiflora. The sequence goes on along the minus strand of JASVEL010001291.1, from coordinate 161,049 downwards.
GCTTATTTGGCCTATGTCCGTGATTCCAGTGCTGAGGTTCCTTCTATTGACTCTGTGCCTGTGGTTCGCGAATTTCCTGAAGTATTTCCTTCAGACTTGCCAGGTATGCCGCCCGATAGGGACATTGATTTTTGCATTGACTTGGCTCCAGGGCACTCAGCCCATTTCCATTCCCCCATATTGTATGGCTCCACCAGAGTTAAAAGAGTTGAAGGAGCAGTTGCAGGATTTACTTAAAAAGGGTTTCATTAGACCCAGTGTTTCGTCATGGGGTGCACCAGTATTATTTGTAAAGAAGAAAGATGGTTCGATGAGAATGTGCATTGACTATCGATAGTTAAACAAGGTGACTATCAAAAATAAATATCCACTTATACAAATTGATGATTTATTTGACTAGCTTCAGGGTGCCAAGGTATTTTCGAAGATAGATTTGAGATCTGGCTATCACCAGCTGAATATTAGTGCATCTGATGTCCCTAAGACAGCATTCCGCACTCGGTACGGACATTATGAATTTCTGGTCATATCTTTTGGGTTGACAAATGCTCCAGCAGCTTTTATGGAATTGATGAATCGGGTGTTCCGGCCTTATTTAGACTTGTTTGTAATATTCTTCGTTGACGACATATTAATATATTCCCGCAGTCAGGAGGAGCATGCACAACATCTCAGAGTGGCCATGTAGACTCTAAAAGATAGCCAACTATATGCAAAATTTTCAAAGTGTGAATTTTGGCTAAGTTCAGTTGCATTCCTAGGTCATATTGTGACGGCAGCAGGTATTCAGGTTTATCTGAAGAAGATTGAGGCAGTCAAGAACTGGCCTAGACCGACATCAGCCACAGAGATTCGGAGTTTCTTGGGATTAGCGGGTTATTTTTTCCGATTCGTAGAGGGGTTTTCATCTATTGCAACCCCACTGACCAGATTGACACAGAAAGGTGTTCAATTTGAATGGTCCGATGAATGTGAGGCGAGCTTTCAAAAGCTCAAGACAGCCTTGACCACATCACCGGTATTGGTTTTACCCATAGGTACGGGACCTTATACTATTTATTGTGTTGCTTCCCGTATTGGGCTTGGTACAGTGTTAATGCAGGATGGCAAGGTTATTGCCTATGCTTCGAGGCAGTTGAAGATTCATGAAAAGAATTACCGAGTGCATGATCTAGAATTGGCGGCGATTATTCATGCATTGAAGATCTGGAGGCATTATTTGTATGGTGTAGTATGTGAAGTATACACCGATCATAAGAGTCTTCAGTATTTGTTTAAGAAGAAAGAGTTGAATTTGAGGCAGAGAAGGTGGCTAAAATTGCTAAAAGATTATGATGTCACCATTTTATATCATCCGGGAAAAGCAAACATGGTGGCCGATGCTTTGAGTAGGAAGTCAGCCAGTATGGGCAGTCTTGCTTATATTCCAGTCAATCAGAGACCACTTGATTTGGATGTTCAGTCCTTGGCCAACCGATTTGTGAGGTTGGATATTTCTGAGCCTTGTCGAGTACTAGCTTGCACGATCGCTCACTCTTCATTATTGGAGCATATCTGCGATCAACAATATAATGATTCTTATTTATTTGACCTTAGAGATACGGTTCAGTAAGGAGGTGCTAAACAGTTCACCTTAGATGCTGATGGGATCCTAAGGATGCAAGGGCGCATTTGTGTGCCAAATGTTGATGGGCTTAGAGAATTGATTCTAGAAGAAGCTCACAGTTCGCGGTATTCTATTCATCCAGGCGCAGCAAAAATGTATCAAGATTTGCGTCAACATTATTGGTGGTGCATAATGAAAAAGGATATTGTGGCATATGTGGCACGGTGTCTTAATTGTCAGCAGGTTAAGTATAAACATCAAAGACCTGGCGGTTTATTTCAGAGAATTGAACTTCCTGAATGGAAGTGGGAGCGAATCACTATGGACTTTGTTTCTGGACTTCCGATGACTCGGAAGAAGTTTGATGCTGTTTGGGTGATTGTTGATAGGCTGACCAACTCAGCTCATTTTGTTCCTATTGCCACTACCTATTCATCCGAGAGGTTAGCTGGGATTTATATCAGGGAGATCGTTCGCCTTCATAGCGTGCTAATCTCTATTATTTCAGATCGAGGTACATAGTTTACCTCAAATTTCTGGAAGGCGGTTCAACGAGAGTTGGGTACGCAAGTTCAGCTAAGTACAGCCTTTCATCCCCAGACGAATGGTCAGTCCGAGAGGACTATTCAGATACTGGAAGATATGTTTCGAGCGTGTGTTATTGATTTTGGAGGTTCGTGGGATCAATTCCTGCCTTTAGCAGAGTTTGCTTATAATAATAGTTATCAATCGAGCATCCAGATGGCTCCTTATGAAGCATTGTATGGTAGGCGGTGTCGTTCTCCGGTTGGATGGTTTGAACCGGGAGAATCTCGGTTATTGGGCACGAATTTAGTTCAGGAGGCCTTAGATAAGGTCAAGATTATTCAAGATAGGCTTCGCACGACTCAATCCAGGCAAAAGAGCTATGCAGATCGCAAGGTTCGAGATATAGCTTTCATGGTTTGGGGAGCGAGTATTGCTCCGAGTGTCGCCTATGAAGGGCGTGATGAGATTTGGAAAGAAGGGCAAACTTAGCCCTAGGTTTATTGGCCCATTCGAGATTTTTGATCATGTGGGAGAGGTGGCATATAAACTTGCCTTGCCACCTAGCTTATCAGCTGTGCATCCAGTGTTTCATGTATCCATCATTCGAAAATATCACGGCGATCCATCGCATGTGTTAGATTTCAACATTGTCCAATTGGACAAGGATCTATCTTATGAGAAGGAGCCAGTAGCTATTCTAGATCGGCAGGTTCGACAGTTGAGGTCGAAGAGTTTTCCTTCTGTGCGAGTTCAGTGGAGGGGTCAGCCTCCTGAGGCATGGACCTGGGAGTCCGAGTCTGACATGCGGAGCCGATATCCTCATCTATTTCTTGACTCAGGTACTTCTTTCTTTTGTCCGTTCGAGGACGAACGATTGTTTTAGAGGTGGAGAATGTGACGACCCAAAGGGTCATCACTTGTTTTATTAATCATTTTGAGCTTCCGATGTCTTGAAAACCTTATTTATAGTTTTCTCGATTTGCGTGCACAGTTCGGGCGCGAAGCTGGAAAATGTTTATGTTAAAATATGTGAAATATGTGAAAATTTGAAGAATTTTGATATTAATATTGATATGGATGACTTTGGTCAATATTTTTGGTAAACGGACCCGGACACGTGATTTGACGATCTCAAAAAATCCGTAGAAAATATGGAACTTGGGCGTATGCCCGGAATTGAAATCCGAGGTCTAGAACCCCGGTAAAAGAATTTTTCTGTTATATTGTTTTCTGAAAATGTTTAAGGAAAACGAAACTGAAATTTGATTAAAAAGTGGTGATATCGGGCTCGTATTTTGGTTCCGACGCCCGGTACATGTCATATATGTTGGTTAAGCGCTTCCTGTAAAGTTTGGTTGAAAACGGATGTCGTTTGACGTGTTTTGGCCTTAAATTAGAAATTTTGAAAGTTATGAAATTTTTAAAGAATTCTTGAGTTTTTAGGCTCAATTCATTGATTTTGATGTTATTTTGGCGATTAGATCGCGCGATCAAGTTCGTATTATGTTTTTGAGTCAGTGTACATACTTGGTTTGAATTCCCGAGGGCTCGGGTGAGTTTCGGATAGGTAACGGGTTGGTTTTTGGACTTGGAATGCAGCAGAAATTCTGCAATTTTTACATAGAGATTTTCTTCTATGCGATCGCATAGATGTAGCTGCAATCGCATAGAGCAAAGATCAGGGGTCCCAAAATCCTTCTATGCGATCGCAATAGTTCCCATGCGATCACATAGCTTCAACTTTCCCACCTATGTGATAGCACAGTATCCTTCGCGATCGCATAGAGTAAGACTTGAGGCCCGAAATTTCCTTCTATGCGATCGCATTGGTCCTCCGCGATCGCATAGAGCAATTTTGCTGTCCCCTTATTTTCTTCTATGCGATCGCATCACAGGCTCTGCGTTCGCGTAGAGTAAATTTGCCCAGTGATTTTAAGTTCTGCAAAAACATAACAGACGGGATAAAATTCCATTTCTCTCAACTCTCTCTTCTCCAAACAGCTTATTGGGACAATTCTTGGGCGATTTTCATCAAAACTGCTTGGGTAAGTGATTCTTGACTCGTTTTCTTCATTTTCCCTCATTATTATTTGAATTTCTAAGCCTAAATATGTGTAAATGGGTAGAAAAATTGAGAATTGAGTATAGTAAGGGTTTTTAAAAAAATTTGCGATCTAGACCTCGTTTTGGAGTCGAACTTAAGAACAAATTATATATTTGAACTCATGGATGATTGGGTGAACTTATTTTGGTTCGAAACTCGAATTTCGATTACGTGGGTCCGGGGTCGATTTTGACTATTCCGTGCAGAATGTTGTAAAAATTATAATTGGTCATATGGATTAGTTTGTTGAGTAGTATTGATGATATTAAATCAATTGTGTATAGATACGATTGGATTGGAGCCAAATTTAAAAGGAAAAGGCATTGCTACGGATTGAATTGTTCGTAAACTTTCAAGGTAAGTGTTTGTTCTATCCTAGCTTGAAGGAATAGGAATTTAGTTATGTATGAATTGTTGATTAATATTGGTGTCACACCGGTAACAGAGATAAATTATTGATTTATTATCAATTATTGGTTCAAAACCAGTAATTATAAATACCGTTGAAGTAAAGATTATTGGTTCAAACCGGTAATACTTTTATACACTTAGTATGGATCAGAGATTATTGGTTAAATGCCGGTAATATATTTATGAATTGGGATCGTGTGGCGCGCCGACCACTTACATATTAATGAATTGGGCTCGTGTGGCGCGCCGGCCACTTATATATTAATGAATTGGGATCATGTGGCGCGCCGACCACTTATATATTAATGAATTGGGATCGTGTGGCGCGCTGACCACTTATATGATAAGAAATGGGATCGTCTGGCACGCCGACCACAAAGTGATTTGAATCTTGGCATTGGCCATAGTTGCCGGTAGCCTATTGATACATTTGGGAGCGGGTTGTACGCCTACCACAAGGTATAACTTATTGTTACATTTGGGAGCGGGTGGTACGCCTACCACAAGATATGAAATGAAAAATGAATTGAGATATGAAAGTAAGATTTTTTCCGTTGACTAGATTACTCTGGGTATTATGAGTTATTGACTGTTATTTCAGAGCAGATTCTTCCCTTATAAACGTTCGATAACGTTTTTTGCTGTTGTATATGTATATATATTTCAACTGTACAGGTTTATGTGGGTGACTGGCCTTAGTCTCGTCACTACTTCGCCGGGATAGGCCAGGCACTTACCAGCAGCGGCAGTAGCAGATACAGGTTACGGACAGCAGCAGCGGCAGTAGCACGATTGTGGATATTCCGACTACTGAGACTACGAGGTAGCCTTGCAGGCGTCCGCAGGACCCGTTGTCTCTTCTATCTATGTATTTCATTCTATTATCTCATGTATTCGAGATAAACAACTTATATTTCTTTCAAACAATTATGTGTATTATTCTTAGAAGTTCGTGAGTATTGTGACACCAGTCTTGGGTAGTGTATCGTGTTTGGGTTTCTGTATCATATTTGATAAAATTGACTAAGTCTTCCGCTAAGTTTAATTATTCCGCTGTAATTATATATTTTTAAGTTAATGTCTTAAGAAGAGTTTGGTAACTAATGAAAAATGTAAGTAATAGTTGGCTTGCCTAGCTTCCACTAGTAGGCGCCATCATGACTCCCGATGTGGGAAATCCGGATCGTGACAAATAACAACCACGATATATAAGTAACTAGTATAATTAAACCATTTTGTATTTATTTGGATTATGGCCATAAACAAAACAAAGTATACACGATCACAAATTACTAGTGACTAAAACTCTAGGGTATATTTATGACTATTGATCATAAATATACCATTATGTGGACTAATAGGACGTATACATTTGTCGTAGGACTTGTATATTGTAATCAATATGTTTATATATCATATTGGGAATAATATGTGTCCTAGTATGAACGTATGATATTACTTTCAATCTGTTATTACTATAATCGTATTAGTCCAATGGACGCATCGTTCATACTCCCAACGGAATGACTTCAGGAGGCCCTGGACGTATTAGTCAAATGGACTTATGAGGTCAATTACTAACTACAATCGTATTAGTCAAATGAACTTATGTGATTGTAATCATAAACATTTAGTATAAGAATTTGATATTTATATAGGACCATAACAGATTAATGGTATCGTGTATATCAAAATAATATTAACGTTATATAATTACTTAATGTTTATGATATATATGATGTAATATCATATATATCACATAAGGTCCATATATATTGTTTATTATATTAGTTGATATATGATATACCATTAATATCATGTGCAAATAGTTACATAATTATAGTATAATGAAATTTTAATATGTCAAAATTATTACGAATGGATTAGTATATTAAATCATATATACGTCCTATATATACTAACTATGCATATACAATATTAGTCCATTCTTAATAATTTCCTCACCCATTTATATATCATGGTTATTATGACTTGAGTGTCAAGACACAGTTAGCATCGTTATGACTACAATGTTATCAACCACACTGTAGTCATAACAGTAATTTTAAAAATACAGTTTATTGATATGGCTAACTATATTAATTATAATATAGTTAAACGTGTTGTTTGGGTATCATGTAAATAGCATTCAACTATTTACATTAATTTCTAAAAGATTAATGTAAGTCCATTAGTCATTTTCATTCACGGTCAATAACTAAATAACAACCACGATATATAAACGGAATGTCCTATTACTACAATCGTATTAGTCAAATGGACTTATGTGGTTGTCGTAGGCTGATGCGTCCTACTACAATCATATTACATATAATGTAATACGATTTTCCTTAGAAAGGAATAAAGACGTATATTATTTCATTCATATACTAAATATATGACTTCCCTAGTATTGCTAAGTGAACCTATCTGTAATCGTTCACCTTGCGCCGTAAATTATAATCGTATGTGATTATATTTTATATACGTGTAAGGCTCAATTATCATATTCGGCTTATTTTATAACTTGGTAGTCTCTATGAGGTTGTCCCAATCATAGCCGCCACCATTACCAACCATCACCACTAACTATCTCCACCACTCCGACTACCATCATTCTCACCCACAATTAATACTCATTAATAATATTTGATTGTAGTATCAATGATAAATATTATGTATATAAATATTATTATGTTATAATATAATAATTAATATGTCTATTAATCACTAAAATGTATATTAATAGGAGTGTTTGAATATACAATCGTATTATCATATTACTTAATATATTAGTATTATATTTATATATTTAAAATAATTAATTATGATATTACATAATAATTTATATTTAATCATAATAATAAGTTAATCATAATAATTTATATGTAATATTATCATATACTATATATAATTATATTTATATCAATATATTAGTACGTTATGTATAAGGATCTCTGTATAGGCATGCGGTAGTCCGCATAGCCTATACATAGATACAGTAAATTGTATCCTTTAGCTTAAAAACTAGCGGTAATCCGCACAATCAATAAGGACTTAATAGTCGAAATATAGAAGAATTTTACAAAGTTTAATGACTGTATGGTAACCTTTTACCCGAGCATGGGGCCTGTCTGGAACACACTAGTTATCTATATTAGCTCTTGTCTAACCGTTCTGACCGTGATGAAGATGCCCTAACGCACTCAGCTTAGCGGGCTTAAAACACGGCTTGTTAAACGGAGCCAATAAAGATAGTAATGTACCCGACTGTACCACCATCATAGAACCAAGTCAAAAATTCTTTATAAAATTCCTTTATATTTTGATAAGTCTAGATCTTTCATAGTAAACAAGTATAAGACGTTAGAAAACTAACATAGATATGAATATTCTCAGCCGGACATAGTCACGGCTAAGAAAGAGGAGAAGGAGAAGACAAAAAAGAAGAAGAAGAGGAGTACCTTAGTCCTTTGGAGAATACGTATCACTGTATTCTTTCTTGAAAATAAAGCTTTACAAAGAGAGAGATCTTTACAATTGAGAAAGGAAAGAGAGATGGGGAGAGAGCTTAAGAAAAGAAAACTAAAATTTTTTTTCCTTGCCTTCCTAATGAATGAAGGCTCCTTATTTATAGAAGAAAAAAAAATCTATGAATAGTAAAAGTGGGTCCATATGTGGGCCCATACACAGTGTTTCTACTATTTACACAATGTTTCTACTATTTATGAATAGTAAAGTAGGTCCCTCATGCGGGCCTTTGCACAATATATCTACTATTTACTTGTCTTGTCAGTGGGTCCGGCGGCTTTTCCGTCCTTTTTCATTGTCTGGAAGAGATTTTCCACCTTGCGAATCTCGCTATTAGATAATATTCTCTCACTTTCCATTGGCTGAGAGTCTTGTATATCTTCGTTGCTTGTCTCACTTCGCATTTGTCACGACCCCAAATCCGGTCGTGATGGCGCCCAGCACATTGCTAAGCCAGCCTGACCAATCAATATAAACAACGGAGCTAGACGCTCTCTTTTAGCCCATTTAAGCATATTAAATCACGAAGCAATAGCGATACAAATAACGAAAATAGGGAACCAAGTCCCATAATACATCAACTCCCATAGACCAAGGGTCAAGAGTCATGAGCCTCTACTGAACATGAGTGTATAAAGGTTTACAAAATACCAAGTGCGGAAAGAAATGTCAATACAAAATCAAAAGACAGTAGGAAGGAATATCGGGTCCTGCGGACTCTGCAGCTACCTCGAATATCCACAAACGTCGCCTCGCACAGCTACTGGATCACTGCTGAGAGGTACCTGGATCTGCACACAAGGTGCAGGGAGTAAAATGAGTACTGCCAGACTCAGTGGTAATAAACAAGGGTAAGACAGCGGAGATAAGAAATCCGCAATAAAGCACTATGTAAAGCTATAATCAGCTACCCTGTCATAGAATCAATCTTCACTGTACCTGTACCAACAAATACCAATAAATAGCATAACAGCTAGCAGATGTAGCTAAATGCAATGCAATGCATGATATGACCGCTACGGCGTGTAGCCCGACTCCAATTTTGGGTACCCGTGCTCACCGTGGGGGTTCAGACTCCGGAGGGGCTCCTACAGCCCAAGCACATCTCATAGAGATATCCCTGCGGCGTGCAGTCCGATCCAACATATATCTCGCTGCGGCGTGCGGCCCGATCCACTACTAGTCAGCTAATATGCAGATACAGCCTCACAAGCTCAAAAGTAGTTTTTGAAAACTCTTTTATCATTTTTCAGTTGGAAAACAGTAATATCAAGTTCCGGAGATTGGAATTAGCATAATAACAAAAATAGCTGCGCGGACTAGTAGTAAACTAGCATGTCTATGTGATAAGACAATGATAACGATCCTCGCGGGATCCAATAACTGGCTCACGGCCCACATGTATACTCAACCGCCCAAGAAGGGGTTCCTCGGCTCAAGAGTGGCCATTATCACAATATATATATACATATATGCAACCATCCGAGAAGGAGGTTCGACGGCTCTAGAATAGCCAATAATACAGTATCAACAGGTTGGACTAATATGTAGTCTCCAGTTCATGATCGACCCCGCACTCTCAAGAGTGTGCGTGTCTCGCCGCTATACAGCGTTACAAAGTGGTATACCGGGGTTTCGAACCCGCTGGTCATCACCCACATCTATTACTCACCTCAATACAGCGCGACGACTATTCCGCAATGCCCTTGCCACGAGAATCAAGCTCCGTACGTGTAGAATCTGATCAAATACGGTAAAAATACAACAATTTAGGCCAATGGGACGACACCCAATCAATACAACTCAATTTACATCAAAATTCCCAAAGTTGTCAAAACCCGAACCCCGGGCCCACATTTCGAAAATTTACGAAATTCACATTTCCGGAACCCTCGTCTCAATACGAGTCTAAGCATATCAATTTTTACCAAAATCGGACTCCATTTGCCCGTTCAAAACCTTGATTTTCTAAAGTCCAAGACTAGGGCTAAATCCTCCATAATTACCCCAAATTCCTCCATTTTCATGATATAATTGCATGATATTATCAATACTAATCATAATATGAGTTCATAGTTGATTACCTGATGATTTCCCTTGATTTCCTCCTCAAAATCGCCCAAAATCGCCCTTAAGCCGAGACCCCCAAATGTTAAAATGTTTCTGAAATTTTCTAACTTCTGATACACTTACTTACAGCGATTTTCGCTTCTGCGGAACATTTTCCGCTTCTATGCTTCCGTATCCGCGACCAAAGGGTCGCTTCTGCGGTTCCAGGCCTAGCCGGCCATTTCCGCTTCTGCGATATACGGACCGCCTCTGCGCGTCCGCTTCTGCGAAGACTCGACCGCTCCTGCGGAAATTTCCGCTTATGCGGCTAGGTGTCCGCTTCTGCGGACTCGCCTAAGCGGCTAGCCTTCCGCTTCTGCGATACTTCCCCCTTAGCCCTTGGCCGCTTCTGCGGCTCAATATCCGCTTCAGCGGTGCCGCACCTGCGGGCTCCTTTCCGCTTCCGCGATCCAAGCGCTCCTGCGCTCCCTTATCCGCTTCTGCGGACTCGCTCCTGCGACCACATTTCCGCAGGAGCGAAAATGACAGAACCAGAACTCTCAACCTGAAATTTCCATGATTTTTCTCCCGTTTAACCATCCGAAAACACCCCGAGGCCCCCGGGACCTCATCCAAACATACCAACACATCTTAATACCTTATTCGAACTTGCTCCAATCCTCAAAACACGTCTAACAACATCAAAGCTCATAATTCGCATCGAATTCAAGCCTAAATTCCTTAAAACATTCCAAATTGCACATTCAATCAAAACCCGACCAAACGACGTCCGAATGACCTGAAATTTTGCAGGCACATCCAAAATCACCTAACGAAGCTACTGCAACTGTCGGAATTCCATTCCGACCCCCGGATCAAAATATCACCTACCGTTCGGATTTCGCCAAAATTCAACCTTAGCCAATTCAAGCCTATTTCTACACGGGCCTCCAAATTCAATTCCGATCGCTCCCCTAAGTCACAAATCACCTCCCGGAACTATCCGAATCATCAGAATCCGATTCCGAGCACTCTAACTCAATAGTCAACTATTGGTTGACTTTTCATATTCAAGCTTTCTTCAAACATGCTATTTGTTTCATTTTCAATCCAAATCACTCCTAACTCACCCGATATACTCTAATACTGTTTTAAAAGCATAATATATGTAAATGCAAGGTAACGGGGTGGTAATTCCCATAACGACGGGCCGGGTCGTTACATTCTCCCCAACTTAAACAAACGCTCGTCCGCGAGCGGGTTAAAAACATACCTGGAGCATCAAATAAGTGTGGATATCTGCTCCGCATTTCCTGCTCGGTCTCCCAAGTTGCTTCCTCCACGGGACGACCTCTCCACTGCACTTTTACTGAAGCTATGTCCTTAGATCTCAGTTTACGAACCTGTCGACCCAAAATGGCTACTGGTTCCACATCATACTGGTTCCACATCCTGTATCGTGCTGAAGTCCAACACATGAGACGGGTCTCCGACATACTTCCGGAGCATAGATACATGGAACACCGGGTGAACTCCCGACAAACCGGGTGGCAAAGCAAGCATATAAGCCACCTCCCCAACTTTCCTAAGCACCTCAAAAGGTCCAATAAACCTTGGGCTCAACTTTCCTTTCTTTCCAAACCTCATAACACCCTTCATAGGCGAAACTTTCAGCAACACCTTCTCACCTACTGAATAAGACACATCTCGGACCTTCCGGTCTGCATAACTCTTCTGACGCGACTGAGCTGTGCGAAGTCTCTCCTGAATCACCTTCACCTTATCTAAGGCATCTTGGACTAACTCCGTCCCTAACAACCTAGCCTCGCCGGGCTCGAACCAACCAACTGGAGACCTACACCGCCTCCCATATAAAGCTTCATACGGTGCCATCTGAATGCTGGACTGATAGCTATTATTGTAAGCAAACTCCGCCAAAGGCAAATAATCAGCCCATGAACCACCAAAATCAATGACACAAGCACGCAACATGTCCTCCAATATCCGAATAGTACGCTCAGACTGCCCATCCGTCTGTGGATGAAATGCTGTGCTCAACTCTACCTGTGATCCCAACTCTCGCTGAAATGTCCTCCAGAACTGAGATGTGAACTGGGTACCTCTGTCTGATATAATGGAAATAGGAACTCCATCCAATCTCACTATCTCACGGATGAATATCTCTGCCAACCGCTCTGAGGTATAGGTAGTACACACTGGGATGAAATGAGCTGACTTAGTCAGTCTATCCACAATCACCCAAACTGAATCAAACTTCCTCGCTGTCCGAGGGAGTCCACTAACAAAGTCCATAGTTATTCTTTCCCACTTCCACTCCGGAATATCAATACGTTGGAATACACCACCAGGTCTCTGATGCTCATACTTGACCTGCTGACAGTTTAGACACCGAGCCACATGGCTCACAATATCTTTCTTCATCTTTCTCCACCAGTAATGCTGCTTCAAATCCTGGTACATCTTCGCGGCTCCTGGATGAATAGAATACCGCGAGCTATGGGCTTCCTCCAATATCAATTCACGAAGGCCGTCAACATTGGGCACGCATATCCGGCCTTGCATCCGCAACACACCATCACTATCAATAGTGACATCCCTAGCATCATCATGCTGAACTCTGTCCTTAAGGACAAGCAAGTGTGGATCATCATACTGGCGCTCTCGAATACGATCATATAAAGAAGAACGAGCTACTACATAAGCCATCACCCGACCGGGCTCAGAAATATCCAGCCTTACCATCTGGTTAGCTAACGCCTGAACATCAACTGCTAGGGGTCTCTCCCCAACTGGAATATACGCCAAACCGCCCATACTAATAGCCTTCCGGCTCAATGCATCAGCCACTACATTGGCTTTCCCGGGATGGTACAAGATAGTAATATCATAGTCTTTAAGCAACTCAAGCCATCTCCGCTGCCTCAAATTTAGATCTTTCTGCTTAAACAAATGCTGAAGGCTACGGTGGTCCGTATATACATCACAAGATACACCATATAGATAATGCCTCCAAATCTTCAAGGCATGAACAATAGCAGCTAATTCCAAATCGTGAACAGGGTAGTTTTTCTCGTGGGGCTTCAACTGACGAGAAGCATAAGCAATGACCCTACCCTCCTGCATCAACACACAACCAATGCCCACTCCCGAGGCATCACAATATACAGTATAAGAACCTGAAGCTGTCGGTAGAATCAAGACTGGTGCTGTGGTCAGTGCTGTCTTGAGCTTCTGAAAGCTCTCCTCGCACTCCTCGGACCATAAGAAAGGAACACCCTTCGGAGTCAATCTAGTCAAGGGTGAAGCAATAGAAGAGAATCCCTGAACGAATCGGCGATAATACCCTGCCAATCCCAGAAAGCTACGGATCTCAGTAACTGAGGTCGGTCCGGGCCAACTCTGCACTGCCTCGACCTTCCTCGGATCTACCTGAATACCATCACAGGACACCACGTGCCCTAAGAATGCCACGGACTCAAGCCGGAACTCACATTTGGAGAACTTGGCATACAGCTTCTCCTCTCTCAATCTCTGTAACACCATGCTCAAGTGCCGAGCATGCTCCTCCTGGCTACGAGAGTAGACAAGTATGTCATCAATGAATACGATTACAAATGAATCAAGATACGGCCTGAATACACTGTTCATCAGATGCATAAATGCTGCTGGGGCGTTGGTCAGCCCAAAAGACATCACAAGGAACTCATAGTGACCATATCCGGTCCGGAATGCAGTCTTCATAATGTCAGACTCTCTAATCTTCAGCTGATGGTAGCCTGAACGAAGATCAATCTTCGAGAACACCCTAGCTCCTTGGAGCTGATCAAACAAATCATCAATACGAGGCAGAGGATACTTATTCTTCACTGTTGCTTTGTTTAGCTGCCTATAGTCAATACACATCCTCATAGATCCGTCCTTCTTCTTAACAAACAGGACTGGTGCACCCCACGGCGACACACTCGGCCGAATAAACCCCTTATCTAGGAGTTCCTGGAGCTGCTCCTTCAATTCCTTCAACTCAGCTGGTGCCATCCGATACGGAGGAATAGAAATGGGCTGAGTGCCCGGCACCAAGTCAATGCCAAAATCAATATCCCTGTCCGGCGGCATGCCCGGCAGGTCTGAAGGGAATACATCTGGGAAGTCCCTCACAACAGGTACGGAATCAATGCTAGGAGATTCAGCTCCCACATCTCTCACAAAAGCTAAGTACGGTAAACATCCTTTTTCAACCATCTTCTGAGCTTTTAGGAACGAAATAACACGGCTAGGGACGAAAACGGTCGAACCCCGCCACTCAATCTGAGAAATACCAGGAATGGCCAACGTAACTGTCTTAGCATGACAGTCCAATATAGCATGGTACGGAGACAACCAGTCCATACCCAATATAACATCAAAGTCCACCATACCCAACAATAACAAATCTGACTGGGTCTCCAGACCCCCAATAGATATAACACAGGATCTATAGACATGATCCACAACAATCGTATCACCCACGGGGGTGGATACATGAACAAGTAAATCAAGACTACCACGAGTCGCACCCAAATGATGTGCAAAATAAGAGGACACGTAAGAATATGTGGACCCTGGATCAAATAGAACAGAGGCATCTGCATCAGAGGCAACTGCATCACGCCTGTCAGGAAGAGCATAGAACCATGCCTGGCCTCCACCAGATCTCTCCTCGCCTCTGGGGCGACTACGAGAAGTCTCCTCGCCCCTGGGGCGACCACGAGAAGACTGACCTCCACCTCTACTAGGCTGAGATGGTGCTGAAGAGGAGGGATGATCCCTCTGCTGAGTCCTGCCCCTACGTAGTCGAGGGCAATGTCTCCTCATGTGGCCAAACTCACCACACTCATAACATGCACCTGGTCCTGGAGAAGTAGGTGCTGCACTCTGGGCTGGGAGGGCACTAAGTGATGACTGACCCTGCTGAAACCCCTGTCGACCACGACCATAAGAACCTCCGCTCTGCTCTGGGCGGCCTGAATGAGAAGGTCTAGATGAGCGACCTCTGCTCTGCTGGGAATGCCCTCTAGATGGAGCACCGCTGAAACTGCCAGAACTGCGAGGCCTCTTGGCCTCCCGCTCCTCTCTCTCTCGGCGACGATCCGCCTCGATGGAGCGTGCCATATCGGCAACCTGCTCAAACGATGATGACAGAACTCGCTCGCTGGTCATAAGAATACAGATAGAGTAGTTGAGGCCATCAATGAACCTCCTGATCCTCTCCCTCTCAGTGGGGATCATCCATGTGGCATGCCTAGCCAACTGAGTGAATCTAAGCTCATACTGAGTCACAGACATGTCGCCCTGAATCAACCACTCGAACCGGCGACGTAGCTCCTCGCGACGAGACCGAGGTACATATTTCTCTAGAAAGAGAGTAGAGAACTGCTGCCATGTGAGAGGTGCTGCTCTTGCAGGCCTACGCCTCTCAAACTCCTCCCACCAATCAAATGCGGGACCGGTGAACTAAAAGGTAGTAAATGAAACTCCGCTGGACTCAAGAATACCAGCCGTACGCAGCATCTTCTGACACTTATCCAAGAAACCCTGGGCATCCTCACCCTCGGCGCCACTAAAATGGGGTGGCTGAAGTCTGCCAAATCTCTCAAGACGACGCTGCTCGTCATCGGGCATAACCTGAACCATATGCTCTGGAGCTGGAGCTGGTGCAGCTGGAGGAATAACCGGTGCAACCACCTGAGCGGGGACAGCCTCTGGCGTCTGAAGTCCCTGAACAACCGGATCAGGTGTGCGAGCTGCAGGGGTCTGCCGACCACCCCCTGACTGAGATGTCGCTACAGTAGCGGTAGCTGAAACTACCTGAGCCAAACCGGAACACACTGATAATATTTGAGCAAGAGTCTCCTGAAGACCAGGAATAGCAATAGATATAGTCTGGCCCTGAACTGGGGCTGCTGGGGCATCAACCCCTGGGGGCTGCTCCTGAACTGGTACAACGGGCGGGTCAGCTGGCACTGCCTCAGCCGCCCTACCTCTAACTCTAGCACGACCGCGCCCACGGCCTCTAACAGGTGGCAATGGAGGTCGTCCACCTCGTCCCGATGCTCGCGTTCTCGCCATCTGCGAGAGAATAGAATATAGAAGTTCAGTTCTCAGAACAACAAGATCGCACGACCGAGTTCAAGAAAAGTGAAGTTTTCCTAAAGGTTCGCAGCCTCCCGAGGATAAGTACAGGCGTCCCCGTACCGATCCACAAGACTCTACTAACCGGCTCAAGACTCGCGAGACCTGTTAACCTAGGCTCTGATACCAACTTGTCACGACCCAACCCTGGTCGTGATGGCGCCCAACACATTGCTAAGCCAGCCTGACCAATCAATATAAACAACGGAGCTAGACGCTCTCTTTTAGCCCATTTAAGCATATTAAATCACGAAGCAATAGCGATACAAATAACGAAAATAGGGAACCAAGTCCCATAATACATCAACTCCCATAGACCAAGGGTCAAGAGTCATGAGCCTCTACTGAACATGAGTGTATAAAGGTTTACAAAATACCAAGTGCGGAAAGAAATGTCAATACAAAATCAAAAGACGGTAGGAAGGAATATCGGGTCCTGCGGACTCTGCAGCTACCTCGAATATCCACAAACGTCGCCTCGCACAGCTACTGGATCACTGCTGAGAGGTACCTGGATCCGCACACAAGGTGCAGGGAGTAAAATGAGTACTGCCAGACTCAGTGGTAATAAACAAGGGTAAGACAGCGCAGGATAAGAAATCCGCAATAAAGCACTATGTAAAGCTATAATCAGCTACCCTGTCATAGAATCAATATTCTCTATACCTGTACCAACAATTACCAATAAATAGCATAACAGCTAGCAGATGTAGCTAAATGCAATGCAATGCATGATATGACCGCTACGGCGTGTAGCCCGACTCCAATTTTGGGTACCCGTGCTCACTGTGGGGGTTCGGACTCCGGAGGGGCTCCTACAGCCCAAGCACATCTCATAGAGATATTCCTGCGGCGTGCAGTCCGATCCAACATATATCTCGCTGCGGCGTGCAGCCCGATCCACTACTAGTCAGCTAATATGCAGATACAGCCTCGCGAGGCTCAAAAGTAGTTTTTGAAAACTCTTTTTATCATTTTTCAGTTGGAAAACGGTAATATCAAGTTCCAGAGATTGGAATTAGCATAATAACAGAAATAGCTGCGGACTAGTAGTAAACTAGCATGTCTATATGATAAGACAATGATAACGATCCTCGCGGGATCCAATAATTGGCTCACGGCCTACAAGTATACTCAACCGCCCAAGAAGGGGTTCCTCGGCTCAAGAGTGGCCATTATCACAATATATATATACATATATGCAACCATCCGAGAAGGAGGTTCGACGGCTCTAGAATAGCCAATAATACAGTATCAACAGGTTGGACTAATATGTAGTCTCCAGTTCATGATCGACCCCGCACTCTCAAGGGTGTGCGTGTCTCGCCGCTATACAGCATTACAAAGTGGTATACCGGGGTTTCGAACCCGCTGGTCATCACCCACATCTATTACTCACCTCAATACGGCGCGACGACTATTCCGCAATGCCCTTGCCACGAGAATCAAGCTCCGTACGCGTAGAATCTGATCAAATACAGTAAAAATACAACAATTTAGGCCAATGGGACGACACCCAATCAATACAACTCAATTTACATCAAAATTCCCAAAGTTGTCAAAACCCGAGCCCCGGCCCACATTTCGAAAATTTACGAAATTCACATTTCCGGAACCCTCGTCTCAATACGAGTCTAAGCATATCAATTTTTACCAAAATCGGACTCCATTTGCCCGTTCAAAACCTTGATTTTCTAAAGTCCAAGACTAGGGCTAAATCCTCCATAATTACCCCAAATTCCTCCATTTTCATGATATAATTGCATGATATTATCAATACTAATCATAATATGAGTTCATAGTTGATTACCCGATGATTTCCCTTGATTTCCTCCTCAAAATCGCCCAAAATCGCCCTTAAGCCGAGACCCCCAAATGTTAAAATGTTTCGGAAATTTTCTAACTTCTGATACACTTACTTACGGCGATTTTCGCTTCTGCGGAACATTTTCCGCTTCTATGCTTCCGTATCCGCGACCAAAGGGTCGCTTCGCGGTTCCGGGCCTAGCCGGCCATTTCCGCTCCCGAGCAAGGACCGCCTCGCGCGTCCGCTCTGCGAAGCCTCGACCGCTCTCGCGGAAATTTCCGCTTCGCGGCTAGGTGTCCGCTTCTGCGGACTCGCCTAAGCGGCTAGCCTTCCGCTTCTGCGATACTTCCCCCTTAGCCCTTGGCCGCTTCTGCGGCTCAATATCCGCTTCAGCGGTGCCGCACCTGCGGGCTCCTTTCCGCTTCCGCGATCCAAGCACTTCTGCGCTCCCTTATCCACTTCTGCGGACTCGCTCCTGCGACCACATTTCCGCAGGAGCGAAAATGACAGAACCAGAACTCTCAACCTGAAATTTCCATGATTTTGCTCCCGTTTAACCATCCGAAAACACCCCGAGGCCCCCGGGACCTCATCCAAACATACCAACACATCTTAATACCTTATTCGAACTTGCTCCAATCCTCAAAACACGTCTAACAACATCAAAGCTCATAATTCGCATCGAATTCAAGCCTAAATTCCTTAAAACATTCCAAATTGCACATTCAATCAAAACCCGACCAAACGACGTCCGAATGACCTGAAATTTTGCAGGCACATCCAAAATCACCTAACGAAGCTACTGCAACTGTCGGAATTCCATTCCGACTCCCGGATCAAAATATCACCTACCGTTCGGATTTCGCCAAAATTCAACCTTAGCCAATTCAAGCCTATTTCTACACCGGGCCTCCAAATTCAATTCCGATCGCTCCCCTAAGTCACAAATCACCTCCCGGAACTATCCGAATCATCAGAATCCGATTCCGAGCACTCTAACTCAATAGTCAACTCTTGGTTGACTTTTCATATTCAAGCTTTCTTCAAACATGCTATTTGTTTCATTTTCAATCCAAATCACTCCTAACTCACCCGATATACTCTAATACTTTTCTAAAAGCATAATATATGTAAATGCAAGGTAACGGGGTGGAAATTCCCGTAACAACGGGCCGGGTCGTTACAATAATAGTCTCTATCAGATTTCTTTTTACTTCGTCCAATCCTGAATAGAGATTCTTCTGGCAATGTGCCTTACTGAACAGTCATCATATCAGACGATATTTTGAGACACCTCCGAGTATAACTGGATTTGTGATGTAATAGTGTCCAATAATTCTTGTCCATAAAGCTGCTTTGTTTTGGGATCAATCATCATTAATTTGTCCCAGAAATTATTGTAAAATACCCGGTATAAGCAAGGAATATTATCTTCGGTATTACCGAATTCTGGAATTCATTTATGAATCCAAGGGATAGAGAATTCAATGAAAAATTATAGTTGATCTATACGTTTCAAAAAACATATATGATCGGCATGGTATAACTGTGTAAGAAATGGCGAAATCTTCGTCCATTCTTTGTATAACTTTAGAAAAGGTTCTGGTAAAATATTTACCGTAGGGCCATGATATGACCACCAGTTTATAAACCAATTTGGAATAGGTGCAGAAAATATCTTTGCACAAATCTTAATAAACCAAGTATGTTTATGACGATCGTTGTTGTAGTATAGCACTTTATCAAATGCTGTGATATAATCCCAGTAGGTGAAATTCATAAGGGATTTGTTTAGGCTTATCTGCCTTTCTTTCATGGTAGATATTTCCCACTCATCAACAGATATTATCTGTTTGATAATAATCTTTGAGAAGCTATAAACATTCTCAGAAGTATTGTAACCAGAAAAGTGCTGAATCTCCGCACTGCCCGTAGTTGTAAGGATAGTTTCATAATAAGATCGGATTTTATATGATTCACCCGGATAATATAAACCATTAACAAGGTATCTCTGGAATATCTTCCATGGCTCGTCTTTCCTCTGAATCTCAGAGTTTTCTAAAAGAAATATCATTTCTTTCTTGAGCAGTTTCTCATAGGATTTATTATCATCATCCTCTTTAGCGATTGAAGCAAATGTATCACTTTGCTTTTTGTTGGCTAAATATGCCTGTAATTGTCCATATAACGGACTATCTTCTGGGATATCTTCCAGATGTATTGATGAAGAAGAAGATCCTTCTTGCTGAACTATCTTTGAATTTATCAATTGTTTTCTTCCCGATTGTATTATTGGGGAAGATGAGGATGAGGATCCGTATGACGATCCTTGATATGATCTGTTTTGAGAATTTGAGGATGATCGGGAGGGTGTTTTTCCCTTGTGACAACCCGGCCCGTCGTCACGGGAATTACCACCCCGTTATGTTGTAATTTCATGTATTATGCTTTTATATCAGTGTTAGAGTCTATCGGGTGAGTTAGGAGTGATTTGGATTAAAAATGAGGCATATAGCCTTTTTGAAGGAAAACTTGAATATGGAAAGTCAACCCAGAGTTGACTATTTGGTTAGAGGGCTCGGAATCGGATTCCGATGATTCGGTTAGTTCCGGGAGGTGATTTGTGACTTAGGGGAGCGATCGGAATTGAATTTGGAGGCCCGGTGTAGAAATAGGCTTGAATTGGCTAAGGTTGAATTTTGGAAAAATACGAACGGTAGGTGAGAGTTTGATTCGAGGGTCAGAATGGAATTCCGACAGTTGAAGTAGCTCAGTTAGGTGATTTTGGATGTGCCTGCAAAATTTCAGGTCATTCGGACGTCGTTTGGTCGGGTTTTTGATGAAATGTGTAATTCGGAAGTTTTGAAGAAATTTAGGCTTGAATCCGTGTGTAATTGGTGATTTTGATGTTTAGGATGGTGTTTTTATGCTTGGTATAAGTTCGTATCGTGTTTTGGGGTATGTTGGTGGTTTTCGTTGGGGTCCCGGGGGCCTCGGGGTGAATCCGGACCATCATCCGGCATTTTTGGAACTTGGAAGTCTGTTGTAAAATTGCAGATCACTGGGCATAAAATAAGCCCTCGTGTTCGCGAAGGCAAGTTCCGCGTTCGCGTAGGCTGGGGTTAGTGGTCATCGCGTTCGCGAGCGGTGGTGCCGCGTTCGCGTATAAGGAATTCATAAGGCATCGCGAACACGTGAGGTATGTCGCGTTCGCGTAGAGGAAAAATCCGGGCTGGGGAGAATGGTCTTCGCGGACGCGTGATTGTGTGTTGCGTTCGTGATGAAGGACTGGAATAAGGCATCGCGTTCGCGTGAGAGGCGTCGCGAACGCGATGAAGAAATTAGGCTGGCAGTGAAGTTAAAACTAGAACATAACCAGTCGCGGGTTTAACACCCACAACCTCCATTTTTGAGTTCCAAGAGAAGGTATTGACGGGAGATTCCTGGGAAATCATCGGGGTTTCGTCGGAGGTAAGTTTTGTGGCTTAATTACATCATTTTAACATGAAATCCTTGGTTAATTTTCTGTAAATGGAAGATTAAAGGTGGGTTTGAGCCCTAGGCCTAAAATTTAAGAAAATACTGATTTGAGTGGGCAAATGGAGTCCGATTTTGGTAAATTGTATATGCTTAGACTCGTATCAAGATGAGGATTCCGAATATGTGACTTTTGTAATTTTTTGACAAGCGTACCGAAAGTCGGGTTTTGGCAACTTTGCCATTTTTGGTGTAAATCGAGTTGTATTGATTATGTGTCGTCCCATTGGCCTAATTTGTTGTATTTCTGCTGTATTTGATCAGATTCTACGCGTGCGGAGCTTGATTCTCGTGGCAAGGGCATTGCGGAGTAGTCGTCGCGCTGTATTGAGGTGAGTAATAGATTTGGGTGATGACCAGCAGGTTCGAAACCTCGGTATACCACTTTGTGACGTTGTATAGCGGCGAGACACGTACTCTCATGTGAGTGCGGAGTCGATTGTGATTGGGGACTATGGCTTAGTCTGACTTGTTGGCACTGCGTTATGATATTGGCTATTCTTCAGCCGTCGAACCTCCTTCTCGGATGGTTGCATACTATATATTGTGATATTGGCCACTCTTGAGCCGAGGAACCCCCTTCTTGGGCGGTTGAGTATACTTGTGGGCCGTGAGCCAGTTATTGGATCCCGCGAGGATCGTTATCATTGTCTTATCATATTGACATGTTAGTTACTACCAATCCGTAGCTATTTCTGTTATCATGCTATTTCCAATCTCTGGAACTTGATATTACTGTTTTCCAATTGAAAAATGATAAAAAGGTTTTCAAAACTACTTTTGAGCCTGCGAGGCTGTATTTGCATATCAGCTGACTGGTAGTGGATCGGGCTGCACGCCGCAGTAATATATATGTTGGTTCGGACTGCACGCCGCAATGACATTGTGCTTGGGCTGTAGGAGCCCCTCAGGAGTCTGAACACCCACAGTGAGCACGGGTACCCAAATTTAATCGGGCTACGCGCCATAGCGGTCATATCATGCATTGTATTGCACTTAGCTACATCTGCTAGATGTAATACTATTTTGCCGGTACTTGTTGGTACATGTACAGTTGATATCGATTATGTGACAGGGTATTTGATTACAGCTTTACATAGTGATTTATTACGGATTTCTTATATGCGCTGTCTTACCCCTGTTTATTACCACTGAGTCTGGCAGTACTCATTTTACTCCCTGCACCTTGTGTGCAGATCCAGGTACCTCTCAGCAGTGATCCAGTAGCTGTGCGAGGTGACATCTGTAGGATATTCGAGGTAGCTGCAGAGTCCGCAGGACCCGATATTCCTTCTTACTGTCTTTTGATTCTGTATTGATGTTTCTTTCCGTTCTTGGTATTTTGTAAACCATTATACACTTATGTTCGGTAGAGGCTCATGACTCTTGACCCTGCGGTCTATGGGAGTTGGTATATTTTGGGACTTGGTTCCCCGTTTTCGATATATGTATCACTGTTGTTTCGTATTTTGATATGCTTAAATGGGATAAAGCGAGCTTCCAGCTTCGTTGATGTTATTGATTGGTCAGGCTGGCCTAGCAATGTGCTGGGCGCCATTATGACCGGATTTGGGGCCGTGACATCCCTTACCCCTTCCTCTGGTGGCCCAAGGAGGGTCCATTCTGCACAAATAGTAAATCATTCAGAAAAGTAGAAATCTTCATCACGGTATAACCAATTAATATCCTGATCAGAAACATCAGAATAATCATGAATTGAAAATTCAAAATCATCAACCATAATCGAAGTGATTACTTTATCAATAATAAGACTTTGTAAGTCTTTATTTAAAAGAATCGCTCTTATAATAGTAATAAGAGTCTCATCGTTGAAGAAGTTGGTGTAATAACTCATTATTCAAGATATTCACGAGATAAAAAGTCAGGAAGAGAGTTATCAATTCATTTTTTATAAACAATTTCAAAATCAAAAGGTGCTAGTTGAGCCTGCCATCTAGCAAACATGAGCTTAGAGACATCATGTTTAAAATCTTTGTCAAACATATATTTAACAGATTGGGCATCAGTTTTTATTTAAAACTTATGATTGTACAAATCGTCTTGAAATTTTAAAACACATTTGACAATTGTCAACATTTCGTAGGCCATAGTAGCATATTTCTTCTGGGCATCGTTCCACTTTCCAGAGTGATATCTTACCAGATATTCTCTTTTATCAATGGGATTGATTTGTTTCAAAATCCCACCATAACCGATGTTGGACGCGCCAGTCTCAACAATCTTTTGCCAAGTAGGGTTGGCCAAAGTTAAGCAGGGTAAAGATTTTACCCTTTGCTTAATATTTTGGACTATCTTTGTATGAAAATTAGTCCAATGCTGTTTGTAGGTCTTTTTTAGCCGATCGTATAATGGGGCTAACTCACGCGACAAATCTTTAATAAAAGGGGAGACATAATTAAGGCTTCCTAAGAACCTTTGTAATTGAGTTCTATCAGTAATAATATCAGGAAATTTAGAAGCAAATTCAATTGCACGTTGTATAGGGGTTATCTTTCCCTGACAAATATTATGACCTAAAAATCTA
The DNA here is from genome assembly GCA_032618575.1 of Nicotiana noctiflora. Taxonomy (NCBI): domain Eukaryota; kingdom Viridiplantae; phylum Streptophyta; class Magnoliopsida; order Solanales; family Solanaceae; genus Nicotiana; species Nicotiana noctiflora. The sequence continues at coordinate 136,742 of JASVEL010001291.1, read as the reverse complement.
ACATTAGTTTGAAATAAACTCATTTTTGGTTTAGAGATTATCAAACCATTCTGTATAACAATCCTTTTGAAAATATCAAGATGTTTGATATGTGTTTCAAAGGTTTTTGAATAAACCAAAATATCGTCAATATAAACAATGATGAAATCCAAATATGGATTAAAAGTGTCATTCATGATTTTTTGAAATTCAGAAGGAGCATTTTTTAGACCAAATGACATAATATTCCATTCATATTGACCAAAGGGAACATTAAAAGCAGTTCTATAAGTATGCTCTTTAAAAATTTGAATTTGCCAATAACCAAATTTTAAATCGAATTTTGAAAATATATTAGCATCATATAAACGAGAAGTAAGATCCCTTTTATTGGGGGTCGAATATATAATCCATTTTAAACTCTTATTAAGAGGTTTGTAATTGATAACTAATCGGGGAATTCCTCGTTCTTTTTCTGCAGCATTATTAACGTAAAATGCCGAACAAGACCAATGGGATTTTGAGGGCTTTATCAGACCTCTTTGTAAGAGACTATCAATCTCAGTTTTACAAAAGGCGACCAATTTGGAATTCATCTAGCATGGTCGAGATTTAGTAGGAATATTATCCTCTGAAAAAGTGTCTTCGTAAGGAAGAGTAACAATGTGCTTTTTTCTGTTCCAAAAAGCGCTAGGATGATCGGCACAAATATCAATAGCCAATTTTTGAGAAATCAAATTGATTTTTTCTTTTGTTTTAGCAGAATTTATTGTATCAAATATGTTTATGCTAAATAGTTCTAATTGCAAAGAATCTACATGATTTTGTTTCATGTCAATTAAAGCATTGATATCACGAGTTACAGGATTTGTAACAAAATAATAATAAATATTTTTATTATTATAAGTAGCGTTAAAACATTTAGCATCAATATTGGTAAAAGGATAGACAACGTTTATAAAAGGAGTTCCTAAAATAATAGGAGGGTATAGCTGATTTTTAATCAGAAAAAAGAAGTGAGGAATGCATACTTTATTTTGACAAATATGCGTGTTAGGCAGTTTATACTTTATATCTAAAGCATGGCCAGAAGCAGATTTAACCATATGAGTAGTTTTTTGAAAATATTTAGTGGGAACTAATCCTTCTTGGATGCAACTAACATCTGCACCACTATCAATCACAGCAACACCAGAAATTGTGAAATCGTTATTAACGAGAATAGTACAATTAATGTACCATTTATGAGTAGTCACTATTTGCATCATTCCTAGAAACAAATCCTTAGCAGGACTGATTTTTAGAGAGGGAGGTTCTTCTTCCTCAATGGTAGTACTTTTCCCTTTATCGGTAGGTGACTGAACTAGAGAATTATAATTTTCTAGTTGAATGATCCGGTGATCATGAATCATTTGATTCTATTTAAGAGATTTAATATCTCTTTTCAGATTTTCAATTTCCTCCTTTAGATCATGAAAAGAGGCATCGCGAGTCACATTGACTCTATTTTCTCGTCGTTGATTGATTTCATCTATCGTATAAGGGGGAGTATACTCAATCCTTTTCTTAGAAAAGAAACCATTTGAAGAGTCAGTAGTATTACTAGAGCTTGAAGCAAAATTAATAATTTTTTGACGAAGTTTATCGTTCGTAATTTCTTTTAAAAGATCTATGACATTTTCAGAAGAAATAGTTTGCACATTCAAATCTTGAAAAACAGCTTGTAATTTATAAAATTCATCATTTTTACAAGTACAAGCAGTGCTATTACAGGTTACACAGGAAGATATATCACGATCTTCGTTAGTATCTAATTTAATCAAGTCAGCTTCAGATTCGTATTTGGAAGAATCTGAGATATAATCCGATTCAGATCCGGAAGTGTACAAAAGACCATAAACCTTATTATAAGATTCATTGTCCAGCTCTAAAGCTTGATGTTTCTGAAGCTTACAATTTGGAGCTATGTGGCCAAATTTTACACATTTGTAACACTTAATGTTGGCAAGATCCCGTTTGGATCTATTTTTCGCAAATCTAGGAGATTTACGATGTGCCTTTCTAGTATCATGCTCTTCTTTCGATCTATATCTAGATCTTCTCTTTCGATAAGGCTTATCAGAATAATCAGCGTTATGATGCTTATAACTCTTTTTTCTCGAATTATTAGGCATTCCAAACTGGGTACAGAAGTCTCCTAATTGAGATCTTTCTTGGCGCCTAGTATTCTTAATTTGTTGAGCTAGATGTAGCTCATTAAAAAGTTTTAACCCTTCTTGGGTACAAATTCCTACCAAATTACCATAGGTAAAGGTGTCATAGGGAATATGAGTATAATTTCCCCTTAGGGTATTTCTTACCCTTTCGGCGAACAAGGGGGAAGACCATCTATAAACTTTGCCTTCCAAAAATCGGTAGCATTTTCGGGTAATTCCATAATCCGACTAAGAAATGTATCTTTATACCAACGAAATTCGCTGAGATTCTTACATCTCAGACTATTTAAAAGAATACGAACATTTTCATTTTGGTTGGTAAATCTACCACTGAAATGCAGTCTATACTCTTATCTTGAATATTTTAGGGCATTTCAGTGGTAGATTTACCAACCAAAATGAAAATGTTCGTATTCTTTTAAATAGTCTGAGATGTAAGAATCTCAGCAAATTTCGTTGGTATAAAGATACATTTCTTAGTCGGGTTATGGAATTACCCGAAAATGCTACCGATTTTTGGAAGGCAAAGTTTATAGATGGTCTTCCCCCCTTGTTCGCCGAAAGGGTAAGAAATACCCTAAGGAGAAATAATACTCATATTCCCTATGACACCTTTACCTATGGTAATTTGGTAGGAATTTGTACCCAAGAAGGGTAAAAACTTTGTAATGAGCTACATCTAGCTCAACAAATTAAGAATACTAGGCGGCAAGAAAGATCTCAATTAGGAGACTTCTGTACCCAGTTTGGAATGCCTAATAACTCGAGAAAAAAGAGTTATAAGCGTCATAACACTGATTATTCCGATAAGCCTTATCGAAAGAGAAGATCTAGATATAGATCGAAAGAAGAGAGTGATATTAGAAAGGCACATCGTAAATCTACTAGATTTGTGAAAAATAGATCCAAACGGGATCTTGCCAACATTAAGTGTTACAAATGTGAAAAATTTGGCCACATAGCTCCAAATTGTAAGCTTCAGAAACTTAAAGCTTTAGAGCTAGACAATGAATCTTACAATAAGGTTTATGGTCTTTTGTACACTTCCGGATCTGAATCGGATTATATCTCAGATTCTTCCAAATACGAATCCGAAGCTGACTTGATTAAATTAGATACTAATGAAGATCGTGATATATCTTCCTGTCTAACCTGTAATAGCACTGCTTGTACTTGTGAAAATGATGAATTTTATAAATTACAAGCTGTTTTTCAAGATTTGAATGTGCAAACTATTTCTTCTGAAAATGTCATAGATCTTTTAAAAGAAATTACGGACGATAAACTTCGTCAAAAAATTATTAATTTTGCTTCAAGATCTAGTAATACTACTGAGTCTTCAAATGATTTCTTTTCTAAGAAAAGGATTGAGTATACTCCCCCTTATACAATAGATGAAATCAATCGACGACGAGAAAATAGTGTCAATGTGACTCGCGATGCCTCTTTTAATAATCTAAAGGAGGAAACTGAAAATCTGAAAAGAGATATTAAATCTCTTAAATAGAATCAAATGATTCATGATCACCAGAACATTCAACTAGAAAATTATAATTCTCTTGTTCAGTCACCTATCGATAAAGGGAAAAGTACTGCCATTGAGGAAGAAGAACCTCCCTTTCTAAAAATCAGTCCTGCTAAGGATTTGTTTCTAGGAATGATGCAAATAGTGACTGCTCATAAATGGTACATTAATTGTACTATTCTCGTTAATAACGATTTCACAATTTCTGTTGTTGCTATGATTGATAGTGGTGCAGATGTTAGTTGCATCCAAGAAGGATTAGTTCCCACTAAATATTTTCAAAAAACTACTCATATGGTTAAATCTGCTTCTGGCCATGCTTTAGATATAAAGTATAAACTGCCTAACACGCATATTTATCAAAATAAAATATGCATTCCTCACTTCTTTTTTCTGGTTAAAAATCAGCTATACCCTCCTATTATTTTAGGAACTCCTTTTATAAACGATGTCTTTCCTTTTTCCAATATTGATGCAAAATGTTTTAACGCTACTTATAATAATAAAAATATTTATTATTCCTTTGTTACAAATCCTGTAACTCGTGATATCAATGCTTTAATTGACATGAAACAAAAGCATGTAGATTCTTTGCAATTAGAACTATTTAGCATAAACATATTTGATACAATAAATTCTGCTAAAACAAAAGAAAAAATCAATTTGATTTCTCAAAAATTGGCTATTGATATTTGTGCCAATCATCATAGCGCTTTTTGGAACAGAAAAAAGCACATTGTTACTCTTCCTTACGAAGACACTTTTCCTGAGGATAATATTCCTACTAAATCTCGACCATGCCAGATGAATTCAGAATTGGTCGCCTTTTCTAAAACTGAGATTGATTGTCTCTTACAAAGAGGTCTGATAATGCCCTCAAAATCCCCTTGGTCTTGTTCGACATTTTACGTTAATAATGCTGCAGAAAAAGAACGAGGAATTCCCCGATTAGTTATCAATTACAAACCTCTTAATAAGATTTTAAATTGGATTAGATATCCGATTCCCTATAAAAGGGATCTTCTTTCTCGTTTATATGATGCTAATATACTTTCAAAATTCGATTTAAAATCAGGTTATTGACAAATTCAAATTTTTAAAGAGTATACTTATAGAACTGCTTTTAATGTTCCCTTTGGTCAATATGACTGGAATGTTATGCCATTTGGTCTGAAAAATGCTCCTTCTGAATTTCAAAAAATCATGAATGACATTTTTAATCTATATTTGGAGTTCATCATTGTTTATATTGACGATATTTTGGTTTATTGAAAAACCTTTGAAACACATATCAAACATCTTGATATTTTCAAAAGGATTGTTATACAGAATGGTTTGGTAATCTCTAAACCAAAAATGAGTTTATTTCAAACTAATGTTAGATTTTTAGGTCATAATATTTGTTAGGGAAAGATAACCCCTATACAACGTGCAATTGAATTTGCTTTTAAATTTCCTGATATTATTACTGATAGAACTCAATTACAAAGGTTCTTTGGAAACCTTAGTTATGTTTCCCCTTTTATTAAAGATTTATCGCGTGATTTAGCCCCATTATACGATCGTCTAAAAAAGACCTACAAACAGCCTTGGACTAATTTACATACAAAGATAGTCCAAAATATTAAGCAAAGGGTAAAAGCTTTACCCTGCTTAACTTTGGCCAACCCTACTTGGCAAAAGATTGTTGAGACTGACGCGTCCAACATCGGTTATGGTGGGATTTTGAAACAAATCAGTCCCATTGATAAAAGAGAATATCAGATAAGATATCACTTTGGAAAGTGGAATGATGCCCAAAAGAAATATGCTACTGTGGCCTACGAAATGTTGACAATTGTCAAATGTGTTTTAAAATTTCAAGACGATTTGTACAATCATAAGTTTTTAATAAAAACTGATGCCCAATCTGTTAAATATATGTTTGACAAAGATTTTAAACATGATGTCTCTAAGCTCATGTTTGCTAGATGGCAGGCTCAACTAGCACCTTTTGATTTTGAAATTGTTTATAAAAAGGGAATTGATAACTCTCTTCCTGACTTTTTATCTCGTGAATATCTTGAATAATGAGTTATTACACCAACTTCTTCAACGATGAGACTCTTATTACTATTATAAGAGCGATTCCTTTAAATAAAGACTTACAAAGTCTTATTATTGATAAAGTAATCACTTCGATTATGGTCGATGATTTTGAATTTTCAATTCATGATTATTCTGATGTTTCTGATCGGGATCTTAATTGGTTATACCGTGACGAAGATTTCTACTTTTCTGAATGATTTACTATTTGTGCAGAATGGACCCTCCTTGGGCCACCAGAGGAAGGGGTAAGGGAAAAACACCCTCCCGATCATCCTCAAATTCCCAAAATAGATCATATCAAGGATCGTCATACGGATCCTCATCCTCATTTTCCCCAATAATACAATCGGGAAGAAAACAATTGATAAATTCAAAGATAGTTCAGCAAGAAGGATCTTCTTATTCATCAATATATCTGGAAGATATCCCAGAAGATAGTCCATTATACAGACAATTACAGGCATATGTAGCCAACAAAAACCTAAGTGATACATTTGCTTCAATCGCTAAAGAGGATGATGATAATAAATTCTATGAGAAACTGCTCAAGAAAGAAATGATATTTCTTTTGGAAAACTCTGAGATTCAAAGGAAAGACGAGCCATGGAAGATATTTCAGAGATACCTTATTAATGGTTTATATTTTCCGGGTGAATCATATAAAACCCGATCTTATTATGAAACTATCCTTACAACTACGGGCAGTGCGGAGATTTAGCACGTTTCTGGTTACAATACTTCTGAGAATGTTTATAGCTTCTCAAAGATTATTATCAAACAAATAATATATGTTGATGAGTGGGGAATATCTACCATGAAAGAAAGGCAGATAAGCCTAAACAAATCCCTTATGAATTTCACCTACTGGGATTATATCACAGCATTTGATAAAGTGCTATACTATAACAACGATCGTCATAAACATACTTGGTTTATTAAGATTTGTGCAAAGATATTCTCTGCACCTATTCCAAATTGGTTTATAAACTGGTGGTCATATCATGGCCCTACGATAAATATTTTACCTGAACCTTTTCTAAAGTTATACAAAGAATGGACGAAGATTTTGCCATTTCTTACACAGTTATACCATGCCGATCATATATATTTTTTGGTACGTATAGATCAACTATATTTTTTCATTGAATTCTCTATCCCTTGGATTCATAAATGGATTCCAGAATTCGGTAATATCGAAGATAATATTCCTTTCTTATACCGGGTATTTTACAATAATTTCTGAGACAAATTAATGAAGATTGATCCCAAAACAAAACAGCTTTATGGACAAGAATTATTTGACACTATGACATCACAAATCCAGTTATACTCGGAGGTGTCTCAAAAAATCGTCTTATATGATGACTGTTCAGTAAGGCACATTGCCAGAAGAATCTCTATTCAGGAAGGAGATAAAAATGAACTAATCCAGCAATACCTGGACGAAGTAAAAAGAAATCTGATAGAGACTATTAATAAAACTGAAAAGTCTGACTCATCAATGCGAAGTGAGACAAGCAATGAAGATATACAAGACTCTCAGCCAATGGAAACTGAGAGAATATTATCTGATAGCGAGATTTGCAAGGTGGAAAATCTCCTCCAGACAATGAAAAGGACGGAAAAGCCGCCGGACCCACTGACAAGACAAGTAAATAGTAGATATACTGTGCAAAGGCCCGCATGAGGGACCTACTTTACTATTCATAAACAGTAGAAATACTGTGTAAACAGTAGAAAAACTGTGTATGGGCCCACATATGGACCCACTTTTACTATTCATAGATTCTTTTTTCTTTTATAAATAAGGAGCCTTCATTCATTAGGAAGGCAAGGAAGAAAAATTTTAGTTTTCTTTTCTTAAGCTCTCTCTCCATCTCTCTCTCCTTTCTCAATTGTAAAGATCTCTCTCTTTGTAAAGTTTTATTTTCAAGAAAGAATACAGTGATACGTATTCTCCAAAGGGCTAAGGTACTCCTCTTCTTCTTCTTTTCTGTCTTCTCCTTCTCCTCTCTCTAAGCCGTGACTATGTCCGGCTGAGAATATTCATGTCTATGTTAGTTTTCTAACGTCTTATACTTGTTTACTATGAAAGATCTAGACTTATCAAAATATAAAGGAATTTTATAAAGAATTTTTGACTTGGTTCCGGGATGGTGGTACAGTCGGGTACATTACTATCTTTACTGGCTCCGTTTAACAAGCTGTGTTTTAAGCCCGCTAAGCTGAGTGCGTTATGGCATCTTCATCACGGTCAGAACGGTTAGTCAAGAGCTAATATAGATAACTAGTGTGTTCCAGACAGGCCCCATGCTCAGGTAAAAGGTTACCATACAGTTATTAAACTTTGTAAAATTCTTCTATATTTCGACTATTAAGTCCTTATTGATTGTGCGGATTACCGCCAGTCTTTAAGCTAAAGGATACAATTTACTGTATCTATGTATAGGCTACGTGGACTACCACATGCCTATACAGAAGGATACAATTTACTGTATCTATGTATAGGCGTCGCGGAATACCGCATGCCTATACAGAGATCCTGTTAATGCTCCAATGGGTTCGATTGAATCTACTGTCGCGTATGGCCTAGTATATTTCAATACTCAACCCAATTTACAATTATCTCTTTCTGATGTTAATATTCTTGATGCCTTGACACTAAATGTCAAAAGTCATGGTTATAACTATGCTCCGGGTTCAGAACTTATATGTGTGTCTTATAGAATTTATTTTAAATTATTGTCAACTTTGAATCCGAGATGTAAATTATATGATACATCTGATCAAACGATTTTGGTAGAAACAAATTTTGCCAAATCAAAGGTCACCACTAGGAGACCCATTACGTGGGAGGAAATTAACTTTCCAACCACTTGGACCTTAAATTCGGTCATATCTCCTGAACAGATTACTAATGCTGTTTCTCAGGATGAGTATTCTCATATTACTCAAAATCCTGATGGAAGGATTTGTATCCAGTTTGATAACGAGACCCCTGTTTATAGCAGAAGGTCAATTTCTAGCCATTTCCCGGCTATTCAACATATCTCTCCTATAGAAAGGTAGTCTATGGACCAGCTCGAAATAGTGCAACATCCCTGCACACGATTTCCAGTAGAGATAATAATAGCTACGTTGAAGAGGTACGAATCAACCCTCAAACAAATATTGTCCAGGATAGTAAAAATATACCTGATAAGGACATTCCTTCTCCGTCCAAAATGGATTTAGATAGTATTTAATGATTCATCACCAAATTGATTTTAGTCCGAGTTCTCCGGCAAGAAAGTTTATTCGAAAAGAATTTTCTGATAAAAAATGGAACCGGTTTAAAACTTGGTTTTTTGACACTTATAGTGAAAATGATTTAAATTGTATTTCGCAAGAATTATATGAAACTTGTGCTTTGCATAATCAAATCATATATTTTGTCCCCTGGTTTATAACCACTTATTTGCCTTATTACATTAAGGTACTAACGTGTTCTTATCAAGAAAGCGACGGTAAGATTGTTACCACAGTATATCCTCCTCAAGCCCCGTTTGTTTTACCAAATAGTACTGGTATAATATTTTCTGCTTTTTAAAAATTTATTGAAAAAAATGTCTGGCAAGTTAGTATTAACGAGATTAATAATCTCTTTTCTCAAAATAATTATTTGAGTCTTTATGTTAAAGTTTTAGGAGAACATATTAGTTCTCTTCATCAAAAGCTTGATAAGCTTACAGTTTTGATAAAGAATATGAGTAAAAAGACTACTATTGAGGTAACACCTACTTCCAGTGTTGCTTCGACTTCAAATAGTCAAACTGTTCCTACTCATATTCAACGTCCTCCTGAGATTACGGATTTTAAGTCTTCTACTTATAAAACTCTTGAAGACCTTCTCAATGAGAAATTTGCGAATCTTGATCTTAAACCGTTAAATCTTTCAAATGACTTTATTGATAGAATAAAGTCCACTTCAGACTATAAAGAAGAAATTTGTTCAGAGTTTAATAAACTCGAAGGATCCAGAGGTTTGATTAAACCAAATAGTAGGTATGGTGATAATCCGAGAATGAGAAATTTTTATTATTCTCGACCTACTCCTCAAGATGTCTTAATTGAGGAACGTGATTGGAATCAGACTGTGACGACCCAAAGGGTCATCACTTATTTTATTAATAATTTCGAGCTTCTGAGGCCTTGAAAACCTCATTCTATGTTGCCTCGATTTACGTGCACGATCCGAGCATGTAGCCGGAAAGATTTTTGTGATAGAAAATATGAATTCTGTGAGAAATTTAGATAAAAATGATATTAATATTGATATGGTTGACTTTGGTCAACATTTTTGGTAAACGGATCCGGACCCGAGATTTGATGGTTCCGAGAGGTCCGTAGGAAAATATGGGACTTGGACATGTGTCCGGAGTCGAATTCTGAGGCCTAGAGCCCAAGTTATGAATTTTTATGTGAAATTGTTTTTGATGCAATTATTAAAGGAAATAAATCAATAGACCTTGGTATCGGGCTCGTATTTTGGTTCCGACGCCCGGTACAAGTCTTAAATATTATATATGTGATTTCTGTAAAGTTTGGTGACATTTGGATGTCGTTTGAGATGTTTTGGACCTTGAGTTCCAAGTTAAGAAGTTTTGAAAATCAAAAGTATGAAAATCATGAGTTTGAGGCTCGATTTGATTAAAACGAAGTGATATTGGCGATATGATCGCACGAACAAGTCCATAATGTGTTTTTGAGGTTGTGTACATGTTTGGTTTGGAGCCCGGGGGCTCGGGTAAAGATTTGATAGGCCGTTGGATGAAAATCTGAATTTTGAACTGCTGGTTTTTTTCACCCAGTTGTTGGCTTCGCAATTGCGAAGAATTTCTCGCAATTGCGAAGGTGACAGACCAAGGCAGGGTTCGCAAATGCGAACCCCTGATCGCAAATGCGAAGGAGCCTGCCCAGCCATGCAAATGCGAACAATGCCTTGTACAGCATGTGTTCGCAAATGCGAACATTAGTTCGCAAATGCGAACTGTTCGCAAATGCGAACAAATGTTCGCAAATGCGAACTTTCCACCCTTAGCTTATTTTTCAAACTCCAGAAATTGGTCGGGGTTCGCAATTGCGAACCCATGTTCGCAAATGCGAACACAGAGACCTGAAAAACACGAATTTCGGTCATTTCTTCATTTTTCACAAAACCAAAACACCCATTTGCGACTCTTCAAGGATTTCTTCTTCATCAAAACGATTGTAAGTCACTTTTTACTTAATTCTTTCAATTCCTAACATCATTAAACATGTTTTTCATAAGAAATCAAAGATTTTCATGGTAAAATTCTTGTTTTTGTTAGAAAATAGGGTTTTTCATAAATTGGGGAATTGGACCTCGAATTGAGGTCCGATTTTGAAACAAATCATATATATGAACTCGTGGGGGATGGGTAACCGGATTTTGGTCCTAACCCCGAATTCCGATCATGTGGGCCCGGGGTTGAAATTTACTATTCATGGCGGAATGTTGTAAAAGTGTTATTTGGTATTAAGAATTAGTTTGTTGGGTAGAATTGATGATATTAAATCAATTGTGTATAGATACGATTGGATTGGAGCCAAATTGAAAGAAAAGACATTTCCACGGATTGGATTGTTCATAAGCATTCGAGGTAAGTGTTTGTTCTATCCTAGCTTGAGGGAATAGGATTATGTGCTATGTGTTATGTGATCGAGTGCGGTGTATGGGTCGTGGTGACGAGCATCCATACACTGGCGTCTAGTATGACCGTGAGTCGTTGGAAAATGATATTTTGAGATATATTACAGGTGAATTGTTATTGTTCTCCCTTGTTGGGATTTGTTGTGAAGATAATTATTGATTGCCCTTGATGGGACGATTTATGAATTGCTGTTTCTTTCTCTGCCCTTAACTGTGATTGTTATTTGGGTGAGGAAGAGTGATAATGCACGAAGGGTGATGCCGTGCCATGTTTATTTATTTATGCACGAAGTTTAATGCCGTGCCATGTTTATTTATTGATTATGCACGAAGGATCATGCCGTGCCCTCGTTATTGAACCATGTACGAAGGATCATGCCGTACTATGGATGTGAGGATGAGAGTAAAAGCACGAAGGGTGATGCCGTGTACTTTATTTGTTTATTTGGTGAGGATGAGAGTAAAAGCACGAAGGGTGATGCCGTGCAATTGTTTGCTATTCCTTGACTTGATATTACTTGTTTTTCCATTATATTTTATTTGGGTGATGCCGTGCAGATTGTTTGCTATTCCTTGACTTGATATTACTTGTTTTTCCATTATATTTTATTTGGGTGATGCCGTGCAATTGTTTGTCATTTCTTGACTTGATATTACTTGTGTTTCCATTATACCTTGTTTTCCTTGTTAACTTATTTGATTGTTATTTGGGTGAGGAAGAGTGATAATGCACGAAGGGTGATGCCGTGCCATGTTTATTTATTTATTTATGCACGAAGGATCATGCCGTGCCCTATTATTGAACCATGTACGAAGGATCATGCCGTACCATAGATGTGAGGATAAGAGTAAAAGCACGAAGGGTGATGCCGTGTACTTTATTTGCTTATTTGGTGAGGATGAGAGTAAAAGCACGAAGGGTGATGCCGTGCAACTGTCTGCTATTCCTTCAATTGATATTACTTGTGTTTACATTACACTTTGTTTTTCCTTGTGAAATTATTAACTGTGGTTAATTGTTGAATTCTTTAAGATATTCCTTATTGTGTTAATACTTGATTATTTCTTGTTATTTTGTGGTACACATATATATATATTGAATTGCACGGGGTTATGTGGGTGTCTGGTCCTAGGCTTGTCACTACTTCGCCGGGATAGGCCAGGCACTTACCAGCACATGGGGTCGGTTGTGCTGATGCTACACTTCTGTGCGTTTTTGCACAGGTCCAGGTTACGATCAGGAGCAGCAGCAGCAGTAAAATAGATTGCGTGGGAGTTGATCATATTTGAGACCGAGGTAGCTTGCAGACGTCCGCAGGCCCGGCGTCTCTTTCTTTATTTATGTTAATAGCTGTAGTCTCATTGTTCCGAGACAAACAGAATTATGTTATATTTCTTTCAGACTTTTATGTGTAGTATTCCATAGTAGTTTGTGAGTTGGTGACTCCACGTCTTGGGTAGAGGATTTTAGTATGATTTTCACCGTGTGATTTGTTATTCCGCCTTTATTTAATTAAAATTTTGTTAAAAACAGGATAGTATGAATACAGTGGCTTGCCTAGCTATCACGAGTAGGCGCCATCACGATCCCGATGTTGGGGGAAAATCCGGGTCGTGACAAGTTGGTATCCGAGCTCTAGGTTACATAGGTCTCACCACTCACGAACAAGCTTAGTAGAGTTTGAGAGGTAGGTACGGAGACGTCTGTACTTGTCCTCCAGAGTCTATTGAGTTAGGAAAGAGTCTCTCAATTGTTCTTTCTTATCGTGCGAATTTGTTCTTCAAAGTGTTAAGTTAAATTTCCACTCTTGTCTTCCCACGAATGGCGTAGTCACGTACCGCTTATCCAGCCGAACAATGGCACAGGCTGGTGATAGATCAACTATGCCTTCAAAAGTTTTACGGAGGACAGATAGGTTTTACCAAAGTCTTCGCTGCCACCTTCGGCGGTGCATCTTTTGAGAACCCACGAGATTGTGCTTGACAGTTCTTATGAGGAATTACAGAACGTGGGAATAGTCGAATGCGAGGAGTTCATTTTACTGTGCTACGGAAGGCACACAGAAGTAGTGGGAAGATAATGTATTTACCACACAAGTTATGGTCCCAACGGAAGACGCAATTATATCGGGAGATCACCTAATAAATCGTGTTGGGTTTCAACGGACCTTGACGTCCGGTCGATGTGTTGGAGTTGTGAAGGACAAATATGATGAGTTATTGGAATGTATATATATATGGTATGGAAATGTCCTCCAAATAATTTATACATATTTAAGGTTGGTTCTTTTCATGGGGTAAGGATCGCCCCAGAGAATGACGAAGAGTATATGAGTAAACGGGGTAGCTCAACAGGTGTTAAGCCAACATAGCAAAAGAGAAAATTGGCCATCAATGTTTGTGACAAGATTACCAAGAGGGCAAGCCGGCCAATGCAACGCTATCTTCTAAACTCTATTTTTAGAAAATGTTATGAAGACGTCACCCCGAGATTCTCTGCAATATGTGATATGTGCGATCTGAACGGTTGTACCAGGTCACAATGACTGTGTCCGAATATATATTGCCATGAGCAATAAGTTAACCGATCCTTAAAGGAATTGCTGTGAATGTGGAATATTGGAGAAATACAATTTTAGGAAAGCACTCAGGCTACACGCTCCATTGCAGTTAATAATTATCCTACCTGGCCAGCCAGATGTAGAGGTTATGATGTTAGAGGTGGAGGTGAAAATCCTAGAGGTGGAGACCCGACCATTGATATAATTTTTATGATATGAGGGAGGTCACTACACCAAATGTGGTCATCACACGTATAATTCAGATTGTTATAGACAGAATAATTTTTCCCTTAATTTAATTTGGTTTTTGAAATAAAATTTAGGCGAGTCCTTTTAACATGCTCCATTCATGAGCGAGCATCGTAATCATCAAACCTACTTAGGGAAATACTCACGTTGAGATATTACATGAGGATAGACATCCCTATTATTAGGTGTTAGTCACTAAAATATCCATGAGGCTAAGAGTGACTTTATATTACTTATTACAGTGGGTTTTGATATAATTTTCGGGATAACTAATTTTAATCGTTAATTGTGCTCCCTATCAATATGAGGGCTTATTTTATGTCGTGATTATCTTTGACGGACAATTATTGAAAGGAAGAAAGAAAGGAAATGAAAAATTTCAGATGATATGATGTGCAAGCACTCTGATTCAGAGTTGAGGATGAGATCCTCCAATTTTTGGCATAATGTGAAATATTTCTAAGCCGAGCTTCAAGCTGCGGTGGATATCATATGAGGACTGGGTCCTGCTAGTAAGAGTTTATGTGTTTAAAATTCTTCTTTTATGAAATTAATATTTTCGTATTGCATTCGTAAATAAGAGTCATGCCCGTTAGGACTATTTCACAATTCTTGTATAGTTTCTATTCATATTAGCCATTTCTATTTTGAAACCGTTGAGCTTAGCCTTTGAGACGAGCACCAGGTAAGGATAAATATGACGCATTAATTCGGGAAAATAATCACGAGGTCACCATACCTCATTATGAGTAAAGTGGGATTTGTAGAATAAGGTATTTGATAACAGGGTTAATTGACAATGTTGTAATTTAAGAATAACTCTTATGGCCAGACTTCAGAGTCATGGATATGTGCATACGCATGAGTGTGTTCGTGCCTTATTTAGACTTGTTCGTTGTAGTCTTCATTGTTTCCATATTGACATACTCCTGCAGTCATGAGGAGCATGCGCAACATCTCGGAGTGACTTTGCAGACTCTGAAAGATAGCCAACTATATGCAAAAATTTTGAAGTGTGAATTTTGGCTAAGTTCAGTTGCATTCCTGGGTCATATTGTGACGGCAGCAGGTATTTAGGTTGATCCGAAGAAGATTGAGGCAGTCAAGGACTGACCTAGACTAACATCAGCCACAGAGATTTGGAGTTTCTTGGGATTAGCGGGCTATTATCGCCGATTCGTAGAAGGATTTTCGTCTATTGCAACCCCACTGACCAGATTGACCCAGAAGGGTGTTCAATTTGAATGGTCCGATGAATGTGAGGCGAGCTTTCAAAAGCTCAAGACAACTTTGACCACAGCACCGGTATTGGTTTTACCCACAGGTACGGGACCTTATACTGTTTATTGTGATGCTTCCCGTATTGGGCTTGGTGCAGTGTTACTGCAGGACGGCAAGGTTATTGCCTATGCTTCGAGGCAATTAAAGATACATGAGAAGAATTATCCAGTTCATGATCTTGAGTTAGCAGCAGTGGTTCATGCCTTAAAGATCTGGAGGCATTATCTATATGGTGTGACATGTGAGGTGTACACTGATCACAAAAGCCTACAGTACTTGTTCAAGCAAAAGGAGTTCAATCTACGACAGCGGAGATGGTTAGAGTTGCTAAAAGACTATGATGTTACTATATTATATCACCAAGGTAAGGCCAAAGTGGTGGCCGATGCATTGAGTAGAAAGTATGCCAGCATGGGTAGTCTTGCATATATTCCGGTCAATCAGAGACCATTAGCTCTAGATGTCCAGGCCTTAGCCAACCGGTTCGTGAGATTAGACATTTCTGAGCCTAGCAGAGTGTTAGCCTGCACGGTCACTCGTTCTTCTTTATTAGAACATATCCGTGAGAGGCAATTTGATGATCCTCATTTGCGTGAGTTGAGAGATACAGGTACAACGGGGAGGTGCCACACAGGTAAATCTAGATGATGATGGGGTATTGAAATTGCAAGGTCGAGTTTGTGTGCCCAATGTCGAAGGAATTCGAGAGTTGATCTTAGCAGAGGCCCACAGTTCGCGGTATTCTATTCACCCAGGCGCCGCGAAGATGTACCAGGACTTACGGCAACACTATTGGTGGCGCAGAATGAAGAAAGATATCGTTGCGTATGTCGCTCGGTGTCTAAATTGTCAGCAGGTGAAATATGAGCACCAGAGACCTGGTGGTGTATTCCAGTGGATTGAAATTCCCGAATGGAAATGGGAGCGGATCACTATGGACTTCGTTACTGGACTTCCTTTGACTCGGAGGAAATTTGATGCTATTTGGGTCATTGTTGATAGGCTGACCAAATCAGCACACTTTATTCCAGTGTCTGTCTCCTACTCGTCGGAGAGGTTAGCGGAGGTTTACATTAGGGAGATTGTTCGTCTCCATGGGGTGCCAGTATCTATTATCTCTAATCGGGGTACGCAGTTTACCTCGCGGTTCTGGAGAGCGGTTCAGCAGGAGTTAGGCACCCAGGTTCGGTTGAGTACAGCATTTCATCCTCAGACGGATGGCCAGTCCGAGAGGACTATTCAGATTCTAGAGGACATGCTTCGAGCCTGTGTTATTGATTTCGGAGGCTCGTGGGACCGGTTTCTGCCATTAGCAGAGTTCGCCTACAATAACAGTTACCAATCTAGCATCCAGATGGCCCCGTATGAGGCGTTGTATGGTAGGCGATGTCGATCACCAGTTGGATGGTTTGAACCGGGAGAGGCTCGGTTGTTAGGTACAGACTTAGTTCAGGAGGCCTTGGATAAGGTCAAGACTATTCAGGAGAGATTGCGTTCAGCTCAGTCTAGGCAAAAGACTTATGCGGATCGTAAGGTTCGAGATGTAGATTTCATGGTTGGTGAACGAGTATTGCTCCGAGTGTCGCCTATGAAGGCGGTGATGAGGTTTGGGAAGAAGGGCAAGCTCAGTCCTAGGTATATTGGCCAATTTGAGATTCTAGACAGAGTGGGAGGGGTGGCTTACAGATTAGCTTTGCCGCCTAGCTTATCAGCCGTGCATCTAGTTTTTCATGTATCTATGCTTCGGAGATACCACGGCGATCCCACACATGTGTTAGACTTCAGTACTGTCCAATTGGACAATGATCTATCTTACGAGGAGGAGCCGGTGGCTATTCTAGACCGGCGGGTTCGACAGCTGAGGTCGAAGAGTTATCCTTCTGTGCGTGTTCAGTGGAGAGGTCAGCCTCCTGAGGCATCGACCTGGGAGTCCGAGTCTGATATGCGGAGCCGTTACCCACACTTGTTTCCTGACTCGGGTACTTCTTTCTTTTGTCCGTTCGAGGACGAACGGTTGTTTTAGAGGTGGAGATTGTGACGACCCAAAGGGTCATCACTTATTTTATTAATAATTTCGAGCTTCGAGGCCTTGAAAACCTCATTCTATGTTGCCTCGATTTACGTGCACGATCCGAGCATGTAGCCGGAAAGATTTTTGTGATAGAAAATATGAATTCTGTGAGAAATTTAGATAAAAATGATATTAATATTGATATGGTTGACTTTGGTCAACATTTTTGGTAAACGGATCCGGACCCGAGATTTGATGGTTCCGAGAGGTCCGTAGGAAAATATGGGACTTGGACATGTGTCCGGAGTCGAATTCTGAGGCCTAGAGCCCAAGTTATGAATTTTTATGTGAAATTGTTTTTGATGCAATTATTAAAGGAAATAAATTAATAGACCTTGGTATCGGGCTCGTATTTTGGTTCCGACGCCCGGTACAAGTCTTAAATATTATATATGTGATTTCCGTAAAGTTTGGTGACATTTGGATGTCGTTTGAGATGTTTTGGACCTTGAGTTCCAAGTTAAGAAGTTTTGAAAATCAAAAGTATGAAAATCATGAGTTTGAGGCTCGATTTGATTAAAACGAAGTGATATTGGCGATATGATCGCACGAACAAGTCCATAATGTGTTTTTGAGGTTGTGTACATGTTTGGTTTGGAGCCCGGGGGCTCGGGTAAAGATTTGATAGGCCGTTGGATGAAAATCTGAATTTTGAACTGCTGGTTTTTTCACCCAGCTGTTGGCTTCGCAATTGCGAAGAATTTCTCGCAATTGCGAAGGGGACAGTGTAAGGCAAGGCTCGCAAATGCGAACAATTGATCGCAAATGCGAAGCCAGCCTTGTTCGCAAATGCGAACAACTGTTCGCAAATGCGAACAATGCCTTGTACAGCATGTGTTCGCAAATGCGAACATTAGTTCGCAAATGCGAGCTGTTCGCAAATGCGAACAAATGTTCGCAAATGCGAACTTTCCACCCTTAGCTTATTTTTCAAACTCCAGAAATTGGTCGGGGTTCGCAATTGCGAACCCATGTTCGCAAATGCGAACACAGGAGACCTGAAAAACACGAATTTCGGTCATTTCTTCATTTTTCACAAAACCAAAACACCCATTTGCGACTCTTCAAGGATTTCTTCTTCATCAAAACGATTGTAAGTCACTTTTTACTTAATTCTTTCAATTCCTAACATCATTAAACATGTTTTTCATAAGAAATCAAAGATTTTCATGGTAAAATTCTTGTTTTTGTTAGAAAATAGGGTTTTTCATAAATTGGGGAATTGGACCTAGAATTGAGGTCCGATTTTGAAACAAATCATATATATGAACTCGTGGGGGAATGGGTAACCGGATTTTAGTCATAACCCCGAATTCCGACCATGTGGGCCCGGGGTTGAAATTTACTATTCATGGCAGAATGTTGTAAAAGTGTTATTTGGTATTAAGAATTAGTTTGTTGGGTAGAATTGATGATATTAAATCAATTGTGTATAGATACGATTGGATTGGAGCCAAATTGAAAGAAAAGACATTTCCACGGATTGGATTGTTCATAAGCATTCGAGGTAAGTGTTTGTTCTATCCTAGCTTGAGGGAATAGGATTATGTGCTATGTGTTATGTGATCGAGTGCGGTGTATGGGCTGTGGTGACGAGCATCCATACACCGGCGTCTAGTATGACCGTGAGTCGTTGGAAAATGATATTTTGAGATATATTACAGGTGAATTGTTATTGTTCTCCCTTGTTGGGATTTGTTGTGAAGATAATTATTGATTGCCCTTGATGGGACGATTTATGAATTGCTGTTTCTTTCTCTGCCCTTAACTGTGATTGTTATTTGGGTGAGGAAGAGTGATAATGCACGAAGGGTGATGCCGTGCCATGTTTATTTATTTATGCACGAAGTTTAATGCCGTGCCATGTTTATTTATTGATTATGCACGAAGGATCATGCCGTGCCCTGTTATTGAACCATGTACGAAGGATCATGCCGTACTATGGATGTGAGGATGAGAGTAAAAGCACGAAGGGTGATGCCGTGTACTTTATTTGTTTATTTGGTGAGGATGAGAGTAAAAGCACGAAGGGTGATGCCGTGCAATTGTTTGCTATTCCTTGACTTGATATTACTTGTTTTTCCATTATATTTTATTTGGGTGATGCCGTGCAATTGTTTGCTATTCCTTGACTTGATATTACTTGTTTTTCCATTATATTTTATTTGGGTGATGCCGTGCAATTGTTTGTCATTTCTTGACTTGATATTACTTGTGTTTCCATTATACCTTGTTTTCCTTGTTAACTTATTTGATTGTTATTTGGGTGAGGAAGAGTGATAATGCACGAAGGGTGATGCCGTGCCATGTTTATTTATTTATTTATGCACGAAGGATCATGCCGTGCCCTATTATTGAACCATGTACGAAGGATCATGCCGTACCATAGATGTGAGGATGAGAGTAAAAGCACGAAGGGTGATGCCGTGTACTTTATTTGCTTATTTGGTGAGGATGAGAGTAAAAGCACGAAGGGTGATGCCGTGCAACTGTCTGCTATTCCTTCAATTGATATTACTTGTGTTTACATTACACTTTGTTTTTCCTTGTGAAATTATTAACCGTGGTTAATTGTTGAATTCTTTAAGATATTCCTTATTGTGTTAATACTTGATTATTTCTTGTTATTTTGTGGTACACATATATATATATTGAATTGCACGGGGTTATGTGGGTGTCTGGTCCTAGGCTTGTCACTACTTCGCCGGGATAGGCCAGGCACTTACCAGCACATGGGGTCGGTTGTGCTGATGCTACACTTCTGTGCGTTTTTGCACAGGTCCAGGTTACGATCAGGAGCAGCAGCAGCAGTAAAATAGATTGCGTGGGAGTTGATCATATTTGAGACCGAGGTAGCTTGCAGACGTCCGCAGGCCCGGCGTCTCTTTCTTTATTTATGTTAATAGCTGTAGTCTCATTGTTCCGAGACAAACAGAATTATGTTATATTTCTTTCAGACTTTTATGTGTAGTATTCCATAGTAGTTTGTGAGTTGGTGACTCCACGTCTTGGGTAGAGGATTTTAGTATGATTTTCACCGTGTGATTTGTTATTCCGCCTTTATTTAATTAAAATTTTGTTAAAAACAGGATAGTATGAATACAGTGGCTTGCCTAGCTATCACGAGTAGGCACCATCACGATCCCGATGTTGGGGGAAAAATCTGGGTCGTGACACAGACTAATACGTCTTATAGTGGTACCCATATTTACGAATGGAATCTCGATGGTTTAACCGATAGACAGTTAATCATCCTTGTTCATAGAATACTAATGTATTCCACGATCTGTAAAGCTACTGGCAATACAGATAAAACTATTGCTAAAATGATAATCGCTGGCTTAAGTGGCCAACTTCGTGGCTGGTGGGATAATAATCTTACTTCCCCTCAAAAGGCTTCAATCATGGACGCTAAAGCCAAATAAACGGGTTTTGATAACCTAGGTCTTCCCCTTGCTGCAGATAGAGAAGATGCAGTCTATACTCTTATCTTGAATATTTTAGAGCATTTCAGTGGTAGATTTACCAACCAAAATGAAAATGTTCATATTTTTTTAAATAGTCTGAGATGTAAGAATCTCAGCAAATTTCATTGGTATAAAGATACATTTCTTAGTCGGATTATGGAATTACCCGAAAATGCTACCGATTTTTGGAAGGCAAGGTTTATAGATGGTCTTCCCCCTTTGTTCGCCGAAAGGGTAAGAAATACCTTAAGGGGAAATTATACTCATATTCCCTATGACACCTTTACCTATGGTAATTTGGTAGGAATTTGCACCCAAGAAGGGTTAAAACTTTGTAATGAGCTACATCTAGCTCAACAAATTAAGAATACTAGGCGCCAAGAAAGATCTCAATTAGGAGACTTCTGTACCCAGTTTGGAATGCCTAATAACTCGAGAAAAACGAGTTATAAGTGTCATAACGCTGATTATTCCGATAAGCCTTATCTAAAGAGAAGATATAGATATAGATCAAAAGAAGAGCGTGATACTAGAAAGGCACATCGTAAATCTACTAGATTTGCGAAAAATAGATCCAAACGGGAACTTGCCAACATTAAGTGTTACAAATGTGGAAAATTTGGCCACATAGCTCCAAATTGTAAGCTTCAGAAACTTAAAGCTTTAGAGAGAGACAATGAATCTTACAATAAGGTTTATGGTCTTTTGTACACTTCCGGATCTAAATCGGATTATATCTCAGATTCTTCCAAATACGAATCTGAAGCTGACTTGATTAAATTAGATACTAACGAAGATCGTGATATATCTTCCTGTGTAGCCTGTAATAGCACTGCTTGTACTTGTGAAAATGATGAATTTTATAAATTACAAGATGTTTTTCAAGATTTGAATGTGCAAACTATTTCTTGTGAAAATGTCATAGATCTTTTAAAAGAAATTACGGACGATAAACTTCGTCAAAAAATTATTAATTTTGCTTCAAGCTCTAGTAATACTACTGAGTCTTCAAATGATTTCTTTTCTAAGAAAAGGATTGAGTATACTCCCCCTTATACGATAGATGAAATCAATCGACGACGAAAAAATAGAGTCATTGTGACTCGCGATGCCTCTTTTAATGATCTAAAGGAGGAAGTTGAAAATCTGAAAAGAGATATTAAATCTCTTAAATAGAATCAAATGATTCATGATGATCGGATCATTCAACTAAAAAATTATAATTCTCTAGTTCAGTCACCTACCGATAAAGGGAAAAGTACTGCCATTGAGGAAGAAGAACCTCCCTCTCTAAAAATCAGTCCCGCTAAGGATTTGTTTCTAGGAATGATGCAAATAGTGACTGCTCATAAATGGTACATTAATTGTACTATTCTCGTTAATAACGATTTCACAATTTCTAGTGTTGCTATGATTGATAGTGGTGCAGATGTTAGTTGCATCCAAGAGGGATTAGTTCCCACTTCTGGCTATGCTTTAGATATAAACTATAAAATGCCTAACACGCATATTTGTCAAAATAAATTATGCATTCCTCACTTCTTTTTTCTGGTTAAAAATCAGCTATACCCTCCTATTATTTTAGGAACTCCTTTTATAAACTTTGTCTATCATTTTACCAATATTGATGCAAAAGGTTTTAATGCTACTTATAATAATAAAAATATTTATTATTCTTTTGTTACAAATCCCGTAACTCGTGATATCAATGCTTTAATTGACATGAAACAAAAGCATGTAGATTCTTTGCAATTAGAACTATTTAGCATAAACATATTTGATACAATAAATTCTGCTAAAACAAAAGAAAAAATCAATTTGATTTCTCAAAAATTGGCTATTGATATTTGTGCCGATCATCCTAGCGCTTTTTGGAACAGAAAAAAGCACATTGTTACTCTTCCTTACGAAGACACTTTTTCTGAGGATAATATTCCTACTAAATCTCGACCATGCTAGATGAATTCCAAATTGGTCGCCTTTTGTAAAACTGAGATTGATAGTCTCTTACAAAGAGGTCTGATAAAGCTCTCAAAATCCCCTTGGTCTTGTTCGGCATTTTACGTTAATAATGCTGCGGAAAAAGAACGAGGAATTCCCCGATTAGTTATCAATTACAAACCTCTTAATAAGAGTTTAAAATGGATTAGATATCCGATCCCCAATAAAAGGGATCTTCTTTCTCGTTTATATGATGCTAATATATTTTCAAAATTCGATTTAAAATCAGGTTATTGGCAAATTCAAATTTTTAAAGAGCATACTTATAGAACTGCTTTTAATGTTCCCTTTGGTCAATATGAATGTAATGTTATGCCATTTGGTCTGAAAAATGCTCCCTCTGAATTTCAAAAAATCATGAATGATATTTTTAATCTATATTTGGATTTCATCATTGTTTATATTGACGATATTTTGGTTTATTCAAAAACCTTTGAAACACATATCAAACATCTTGATATTTTCAAAAGGATTGTTATACAGAATGGTTTGGTAATCTCTAAACCAAAAATGAGTTTATTTCAAACTAATGTTAGATTTTTAGGTCATAATATTTGTCAGGGAAAGATAACCCCTATACAACGTGCAATTGAATTTGCTTCTAAATTTCTTGATATTATTACTAATAGAACTCAATTACAAAGGTTCTTAGGAAGCCTTAATTATGTCTCCCATTTTATTAAAGATTTGTCGCGTGATTTAGCACCATTATACGATCGGCTAAAAAAGACCTACAAACAGCCTTTGACTAATTTACATACAAAGATAGTCCAAAATATTAAGCAAAGCGTAAAAGCTTAACCAATAACTATAATACATATATTTATGTAAGGCCCCGTAAAATATTTGTGCATAAAACCTAGTAGCTATAGTGTCATGGTCCGAATAATGTGTTAGGAATGCGTAGAATTCAAAGGATTGGTCAAGGTGCTTATAGGCTAGAGTTGCCTCCTGAGATGTCATCAATGCACCCGGTATTCCATGTGTCCATGTTGAAGAAAGTGATTGGAGATCCATCCACCATCATGCCAGATCGAAGCTATAGAGGTTAATGAAGATTTGTCATATGAAGAAGTTCCAGTTGCCATTCTTGATAGGCAAGTCTGTAAGTTGAGAAATAAGGAAGTTGCCTCTGTTAAAGTATTGTGGCGAAGTCAACAAGTTGAGGAGGCAACATGGGAAGCGGAAAAAGAGATGAAGGAAAAGTACCCCCATTTGTTCGATCAAGCCTAGAAGAAATTAGGTGACCCTCCTACTCCTAGTAACTGTCATCTTGTCTAAGTTGTTTCCCTCTTAGTATTAGTAAAGTCCCCTTCATTTTGTAATGAGTTAAATGTGTTGTTACCTTGGGTCACTTGAACCGTTCTTGATAAATGAAAGCCTTATAAAGATTTACGTGTTAAATAAACAACTAATAGTAAGTGTAGATTGGTAATGGTTTGTTAAGTGTACATGGTGTGTTAAAATGGTTAAATAAGGTAAGAATTCATTGAAGTGACTAGTTTATGTGCAATTGTAACAATGTGATAGAATATGTGCATTCGTTGAGGTAAGAAAGTGTATACCAGTTGTGAAAAGTGTTGTATTTATGTATTGTTGTTTGGTAACGTGTTTCGGGGGCCCTCTGACAGGTGGATATGTCCATAATACAAAGGAAACTCTGGCGAAAGTTTTCTAAAATATAAGAGTTAGTCAAAATTTTGATGGTTGCATATCATGTCTTTCAAAACCAACTCATTTATTTCAAAATCCTCATTCGAGGATGAATGATCTTAAGGGGGGGGGGGGAGGATGTAAGGCCCGTAAAATATTTGTGCATAAAACCTAGTAGCTATAGTGTCATGGTCCGAATAATGTGTTAGGAATGCGTAGAATTCTTCGCGGCGAGCTTGCTCGCCGCGGTTCGGACCTTTGGTAGTGATTTAAGTTTAAAAATGTAGAGAATTAATTTTTCCAAAAAGTGTCAATTTTGCGGTCAAGAATGCGACCGCAAATCTGCTATGCGGACCGCATTCTTGCCGCAAAGCTTTCCAGAAAGTCTCCCAAAATCATGTTGAAAATGCGGTCGATATGCGATTGCATAATGAATCTGCGGTGCACTTTGCGACCGCAGATCAAGAATGCGGACCGCATATTGGTCGCATTCTATAACAGAACTTGAGTCATTTTTGAGGCCATTCTGCGGTCACTATGCGGACCGCATGTTGATTATGCAGTCGCAAAGTGCACCGCAGATTCGCCCCGGCCCAAATTTTTTGTAACATTTTTACCCGATCTCTTCTTTAATATAACACCTTTCACCCTCATTTTCTCATATCATCTTACCAAAATTAGAGAGAGAATAGAGGGGTTTTAGAGAGAGAAGTTCTTCATCTTCAAAGATTGTTCCAACCACTTAATTCCAAGGGATCCTAGGGCAAGGATTCAACTTCCCCAATATTTTCAAGGTAAAAACCCTAACTATTTTCTTTGATTTTTAGTTTTAAATTGGGTAAAGAGAGGTTTGCATATAATAGCTTTTGAAAATAGAATTTTTACACTCATGCATGATTATTGAACTTGATTTCTAGTAAAAAAAAGTGAGTAGAAGTAAGAGTCTTCAAGAACAAGGTTGGCAAGAGTAGGATATCTTGGGTAAGCATACAGTAGGAAGAAAACTCATCACTAGGTATGTATGGCTAATTTTGATTCTTGTGAAATCGCCTCTATGTGTGAAGTTTGTTTGGTTCGTGTTAAATTGACAAATTGTGTAAAATTCTTGATGTTGTTGTTGGATATTCAAAGTTTGTTGTTGAGCTATGAGGGATGTAAAATGAGAATTATAGAATTGCGAATAATGGCTATAATGGCATATATGGTACTTTGTGGAAACGAAACGAAACACTTGAGGATTGGTAAGTCATTGAAAAATACGGTATGAATACTCTTGATTTTTGGAACATTTGTAACTTGATTGTGATATTGGCTTGAGAAGTAATTGTGAACATGAGCCAACCTGTAAGTTGCTTATTTGAACTTGTTGAAATTGTGTGAAATGCCTTATCTGCTGTTTGTACTTGTTGTGTTTTAAAACTGTACGGTGGGATCGGGTTGCGCGCCGCAACATGAAGAAATAAGGTGTGGGTTGGGGTGATAAGGGTGGCCGAGGTAATAAGGGTGGTCGGGGGTAATAAGGATGGAAAGCGATCGAAATCGCTATTGAAAATTGATATAAAAATCAATAATGTGAAATTGTGAAAGGAGACAGCAGGAGAGTTTGCAACCTGTGGGGCACCGATTGCCCCTTTGTTTGACTACTTGTGCTTTACGTGATTGATTGGTTATTGTTAAATTGGTTGATCGTAGAAAGTGCTTTGTGTTGAGAATTATTTGAAATGAGGAAAATGTGGAAACATGGTTAGCTGGCTTAATTAATTGATGATGTAATTCAATGGCTTGAGTTTACTTGGGACAAAGTTTGTCCATACATGCCAGTACAATTCAAGTGTACTGACGTCCCTTTTGCCGGGGACGCTACATTCGTGTTATGATTGTAGGTGGATCGGTAGCAGGCACTTCAGCTCATCGGCAGTAGTATCCTTCTCCTTCCACCTGCCCGTTTTGGTGAGCCCCTTTCTTCCTTGGGGCCCTGTGTGGTTCATGCCACTTTTGTTTAGATTTCATTTTGGTTTTGTAAGGTATAGCCGGAGCCTTGTTATCGGCAAGTATTATATTCCCTTTTTTGTATCCTAGAGGCTCTGTAGACATGTAAACTGTGGGACTCCAGTCTTATGTATACATTATGTTATGTCGGGCGTTGTAAAAACTGCAAACTTGTTAATGAATCACTCGTATGGTTTTATTTGTTTAATGTGAAATCATTCATGGTTAGTAAGATATTTGGTTAATGAGAAACAATCAACACAGGGGTAACGCGTGGGAATGAAAGGCACCCAGGTCCGCTTGACTGGGGCAACCCGGTCAGGCGCCGGTCATGTTCCCCGATTTGGGGCGTGACAATTTATTCCCAATTTTTATAATTAATATAATTTATTTAATATTATATTCATATTAAATATAACCATATTATAAAATCTACAAGGCTGGCGGTAGTTCGCACGGCCATCTAGACTGGAATACAAAGTATTGATTTCATCAAAATACTTTAGTTGGTAATCTAAATCTAGCTTTATTCTTTTAATTTAGGTCGACTGTATGGAAGACTAGAAGCCATTACCAAAGCATGGGGCCTGTCCGTTTTCCGATATCGTCTACAGTAATAACAGTTCTAACTGTGGTATCAATTATTGCCCCTAAACGCTATAGTATCAATTTTCGATCCAAGATCTACAAGGCTGGCGGTAGTCCGCACGGCCATCTAGATTGGGATACAAAGTATTGATTTCATCAAAATACTTTAGTTGGTTATTTAAATCTAGCTTTATTCTTTTAATTTGGGTCGACTGTATGGAAGACTAGAAGCCATTACCAAAGCATGGGTATATTTATATATTTAAATAATTATTGTAATGTCGTAATTACAATAATTATCGTTATTGACCATTATCGTATTAGATCAATTAGTAATTTATATTAAGTTAATTTCAATTATGATATTAGTCTATTATATCATATTCCGTTTCGAAAGCAATGTAATATGTTGTATTACAATCATATTCGTATCATTTAACTCATATTCCAATTTATAACACCTACGATATGGACTTGGACTTATATACAATCGTATTACTACAAATATGATTGTATTACACATATATTTATTTACGGTCAATTACTAAATAACAACCACGATATATAAACGGAAGGTCCTATGACTACAATCGTATTAGTCTAATGGACTCATGTGGTTGTCGTAGGCCGATGCGTCCTAGGATGCGTCCTAATAATTGATGTGTCCTACTACAATCGTATTACATTACTCCCAATCTGTTATGACTACAATCGTATTAGTCAAATGGACTTATGTGGTTGTCGTAGCACTTTCATAATTTATTATGTAGTCATAGGAACTTCCTATGACTACATATGATTGAAAGTATAAGTACCATTAGTTCAAAAACTAATAGTCAAATGGAAGGTCCTATGACTACATAATAAATTATGAAAAATTTAATTCATTATGACTACATGCATATACTAATAGGGTTAATAAAGTTTACTAACATTATAAATTACTGAATTACGCATAGGTATTGTAGTGACACGTTAATTGGACTAATACGATTGTAGTCATATGACCTTCCGTTTATATATCGTGGTTGTTATTTAGTAATTGACCGTACTACGCATTCATGTGAACAATTTAATAGCCATCAGTCTAATCATTACAGGGCACAGATATATCGTAATTGACTACGATTGTAAGTCCACCCTAGTTAAAAACATTGATTTATGAATGCGTAGTAGACATTTGGAAAGTCCATTTGACTTATTGGACGATTTGAAAACTTAAATCTCATCACCTGCGTATGTTGCGGTACGAGTTCAGAATCACGAAGACTAAGTAAGTAATGTATTTGACAGTGGAAGGTATACTAGGAAATCCTTGGTATATTACTGAATATGGCCTAAAAAGGTTGTCTGTGTTCATACTATCTATGAACACATATAGTATGAACTTTTGTGGTTACTAAGTTATAGATAAAATTAACAGGTGTAGTCACTTTTAATACATCTATGAACTTACATGTAAAATTCATAGATATATTAAAAGTGACTACACCTATTAATATCCACATCGGATAATGTTATAACTTATGATTTACTTCACTCTCAACTGGAAAATATGAAAATATTCTTCACGCGCCCATAACTCAGGGTTATACATCCAGTTACAATGGAAATCAAACATTTGATGGTTTATTTATAATATAGCAGACCTTCATGTATGTTTGCTCAAACAATTTGCATATAAGATTAATGCGAGTAAATAAGACAGGGCTCTCACCAAAGATTCATAGGAGTTAAGAATTCATACAACTTCACGCATGTAGAACATATTATTACTAAAGTCACACAGATTAAATCTATCTGTGGGGTTGTCCTAGTATATGCTAGTATATTACAACAATCGTATTAGTCATACTAGATAAACCATCAAGTGTTTAAATATGACATTACTTCCAATTTGCAGTAATAAATACTAAACAACCACGATAAACTGAAAATCATATTAACTTTTCCTACGTATTAATATGAAACTCAAATTTAGCATATGTGGTTGTAAATTTTTTACTAAAGTCTCATGTACTACCATAAAGGCGAAACGCCTTTATGGTAGTATATGATTATACTAATAATAAATAAGTTAATATATCTAGTTATCGTATTAGTTATGTCCTAGGTTCTAGCAAGGTATTATAATTTAGGACCGTGAATGAACTAGTATATCATGTCGTGTCTCAAGAACGATTGAAGGAGCAGTTGGAATAAGGTATCTGTGACGACCCAAAGGGTCATCACTTATTTTATTAATCATTTCGAGCTTCTGAGGCCTTGAAAATCTCATTGTATGTTGCCTTGATTTACGTGCACGATCCGGGCATGTGGCCGGAAAGTTTTTGTGATAGAAAATATGAATTCTATGAGAAATTTGGAGAAAAATGATATTAATATTGATATGGTTAACTTCGGTCAATATTTTTGGTAAAACGGACCCGGACCCGAGATTGGATGGTCCCGAAAGGTCCGTAGGAAAATATGGGACTTGGACATGCGTTCGAAGTCGAATTTTGAGGCCTAGAGCCCAAGTTACAAATTTTTTCTGTGAAATTGTTTTTGATGTGATTATTAAAGGAAAATGAATTAATTGACCTTGGTATCGGGCTCGTATTTTAGTTCCGACGCCCGATACAAGTCTTAAATATTATATATGTGCTTTCTGCAAAGTTTGGTGACATTCGGATGTCGTTTGATATGTTTTGGACCTTGAGTTCCAAGTTTGAAAGTTTTGAAAATCAAAAGTATGAAAATCATGAACTTGAGGCATGATTTGATGAATACGATGTGATATTGGCGATGTGATCGCACGAACAAGCTTGTAATGAGTTTTTGATGTTGTGTACATGTTTGGTTTAGAGCCCGGGGGGCTCGGGTAACGATTTGATAGGCCGTTGGATCAATTTCTGAATTTTTGCACTGCTCGTTTTTCACCCAGCTGTTGGCTTCGCATTTGAGAAGAATTTCTCGCAAACGCGAAGGTGACAGGTCAAGGCTGGGTTCGCAAATGCGAACCCTTGATCGCAAATGCGAAGGGGTGTCCTTGACTGCTTGGTTCGCAATTGCGAACAAAACCTTGCAATTGCGAGGCTATCCCTTAACCGCTTGGCTTCGCAAATGCGAAGCTCCTGTCGCAAATGAAAACCTCCCTTGAATCCAGCCTTGTTCGCAAATGCGGACATTATGCCGCAAATGCGAACCTCCCAGCATTTGCCTTGGCTTCGCAAATGCGAACAAAAGTTCGCAAATGCGAACTTTCCATCCTTAGAAATTGGTCGGGGTTCGCAATTGCGAACCCATGTTCGCAAATGCGAACACAGAGACCTGTAAATCACGATTTCCAACTTCATTTTTCACATTTCACAACCCAAAAACACCCATTGGCGATTTTTCACGAACTCCCTCTTCTTCAAAGCAATTGTAAGTCACTTTTTACTTAATTCTTTCAATTCCTAACAACATTAAACATGTTTTTCAATAGAAATCAAAGGTTTTCATGGTACAATTTCTTGTTTTTGGTAGAATATAGGGTTTTTCATGAATTGGGTAATTGGAC
This sequence comes from Nicotiana noctiflora, assembly GCA_032618575.1. Taxonomy (NCBI): domain Eukaryota; kingdom Viridiplantae; phylum Streptophyta; class Magnoliopsida; order Solanales; family Solanaceae; genus Nicotiana; species Nicotiana noctiflora. The sequence continues at coordinate 105,817 of JASVEL010001291.1, read as the reverse complement.
CTCGAATTAAGGTCCGATTTTGAAATAAATCATATACTTGAACTCGTGGAGGGATGGGTAACCGGATTTTGGCCCGAACCCCGAGTTCCGACCATGTGGGCCCGGGGTCGAAATTCATTATTCCGGGCAGAATGTTGTAAAAGTTGAAATTGGCCTTATGAATTAGTTGGTTGAGTAGTATTGATGATATTAAATCAATTGTGTATAGATACGATTGGATTGGAGCCGAATTTGAAAGGAAAAGGCATTGCCATAGATTGAATTGTTCGTAAACATTCGAGGTAAGTGTTTGTTATATCCTAGCTTGAGGGAATATAATTATGTGCTATGTGTTATGTGATCGAATGCGGTGTATGGGCTGTGGTGACGAGCATCCATACACTGGCGTCTAGCATAACCGTGAGTCGTTGTTAATACTTGTTGTGAGACATATTTGAAAATAAATTTTGAACCCTTGCCGGGTTGTAAAATTGTTATTGTTCTCCCTTGTCGGGACTTGTTGTGAAGTGAGATATTGATTGCCCTTGTTGGGACGGTTCATGATTTACTGTTTCATTCTTTGCCCTTAACTGTGATTGTTATTTGGGTGAGGAAGAGTGATAATGAACGAAGGGTGATGTCGTGCCTTGATTTATTATTTATGCACGAAGGTTAATGCCGTGCCTTGTTATTGATTATGCACGAAGATTAATGCTATGCCATGTTTTATTGATTATGCACAAAGGTTAATGCCGTGCCATGTTGTTGATTATGCACGAAGGATCATGCCGTGACTTGTTATTGAACCATGTACGAAGGATCATGCCGTACCATGGATGTGAGGATGAGAGTAAAAACACGAAGGGTGATGTCGTGCACTTTATTTGCATATTTGGTGAGGATGAGAGTAAAAGCACGAAGGGTGATGCTGTGCAACTACTTGCCATTCCTTGACTTGATATTACTTGTTTTTCCATTATACTTTGTTTTCCTTGTGGACTTATTAACTGTTGTTAATTGTTGAGTTCATTTGAGATGTTCCTTATTGTGTTATTACTTGGTTATTTCTCGTTATTTTGTGGTATACATATATATGGAATTGCACAAGTTTATGTGGGTGTCTGGTCCTAGGCTTGTCACTACTTCGCCGGGATAGGCCAGGCACTTACCAGCACATGGGGTCGGGATTAGACATGTTTTGTCCAGAGAATCCTAATGGAGTTGTACAACACCAAATAGCACAAACCAAGGTACAACTTAGCTAATATATTCACAAATGACTTTTAAACATTGTAAATAATATTTTTTACAAAAAAAATATTTTTTATTTTTATTTTTATTATAAAACGAAAAATACATGGAAAATAGTAAAAAATAGGAAAATTATTATAAAAATAGGGAAAATAGTGGAAAATATTTCCATATAATATTTACACATACAAGAGTTAATTTTTTTCATAAAAGTGGGGGGAGGGGGGTTTCCGACCTAACCCAAAACAACCGATGACATTCGGCAACTTCGCCCCATACACTTCGCCCCTTGCGGTGTGCTACTAGCATGTTGCTTTGCCGTTCCATTGCTAAAAGCCATCAGCCGCCATGAGTGTTGTGATTCCAGACACAACCCGCAACAACCAATGGAAATCAACAACTTAGTAAGCTTCGCAACATGCACTTCACCCCTTGCGGTGCTACTAGCACATTGGTTTGCCGTTCCATTGCTAAAAGCCATCACAGTTGCCACGAGCTTTGTCGCCTCTCGATGTTAGACACAACCAACAACAATCGATGACAATCGGCAACTTAGTAATCTTCACCCCGTGCACTTCGCCCCTTGCGGTGCTACTCGCACGTTGCTTTGCCGTTTCATTGCCGAAAGCCATTTTCCGCCACGAGCGGCGGTGGACTTACATACATAACCCACAACAACTGATGGCAATCAGAAACTTAGTAATCTTCGCCCCATATACTTCGCCCCTTGCGATGCTACTAGCATGTTGCTTTGCCGTTCCATTGCTAAAGGCCATCAACCGCCATGAGTGATGTAATGCCACACAACCCGCAACAACCGATGGGAATCGACAACTTAATAAGCTTCGCCCCGTGCACTTCGCCCCTTGCGGTGCTACTCGCACGTTGCTTTGCCGTTTCATTGCCGAAAGCCATTTTCCGCCACTGGCGGGGGTGGACTTACATACATAACCCACAAGAACCGATGGCAATCGGCAAATTAGTAAGCTTCGCCCCATACACTTTGCCCCTTGCGGTGCTACTAGCATGTTGCTTTGCCGTTCCATTGCTAAAGGCCATCTACCGCCATGAGTGATGTAATGCCACACGACCCGCAACAACCGATGGTAATTGGCAACTTAATAAGCTTCGCCCCGTGCACTTTGCCCCTTGCGGTGTTACTCGCACGTTGCTTTGCCGTTTGATTGCCTAAAGCCATTTGCCGCCACGGGCGGGGGTGGACTTACATACATAACCCACAACAACCGATGGCAATCGGCAACTTAGTAAGCTTCGCCACATACACTTTGCCCCTGGCGGTGCTACTAGCATGTTGCTTTGCCGTTCCATTTCTAAAGGCCATCAACCGATCGGCAACTTAATAAGCTTCGCCCCGTGCACTTCGCCCCTTGCGGGGCTACTCGCAAGTTGCTTTGCCGTTCCATTGCCGAAAGCCATTTGCCACCACGAGTGTTGTCTCCTCCCGATTTTGTCCGCAACATCCATTGGCAACCGGCACTTACTAAGCTTTGCCCAATGCGCACGACACCTTGAGGTGCTACTTGCATGATTCTCCACCTTTTGTTGCCAACGGTCAATGTTTGCCGCAAGCGGTGCGACCCCCAGGCATTCTACGAGCCCGCACGAGTACTTGCCGGCGTGGATTGTGAACTTCGGGGACGTTGCACGGCCAAGCCATGCATGCCCCCTATGCCCACGCCCCATTCCAGCTTCCCCCATGCGTGCCCGCACTGCCTGGCAGCCGGCACCTTGAGGTGCCTTTCAACACCTCTGCCCCCTTTATATATACTTAAAAAAAAAACCCAAGTTTCAGGAGTAGACATGTTTTGTCCAGAGAATCCTAATGGAGTTGTACAACACCAAATAGCACAAACCAAGGTACAACTTAGCTAATTTATTCACAAATGACTTCTAAACATTGTAAATGAAATTTTTTACAAAAAAAAATATTATTTTATTTTTTTATTATAAAACGAAAAATACATGAAAAATAGTAAAAAATAGGAAAATTATTATAAAAATAGGGAAAATAGTGGAAAATATTTCCATATAATATTTACACATAAAAGAGTTAGTTTTTTTCATAAAAGTGGGGGGAGGAAAAATTGGAAAAATAGTGGAAAAAATTTCCATATAATATTTACACATAAAAGAGTTAGTTTTTTTCATAAAAGTGGGGGGAGGGGGTTTCCGACCTAACCCAAAACAACCGATGGCATTCGGCAACTTAGTAAGCTTCGCCCCATACACTTCGCCCCTTGCGGTGTGCTACTAACATGTTGCTTTGCCGTTCCATTGCTAAAAGCCATCAGCCGCCATGAGTGTTGTGATTCCAGACACAACCGATGGCAATCAACAACTTAGTAAGCTTCGCAACAGGCACTTCACCCCTTGCGGTGCTACTAGCACATTGCTTTGCCGTTCCATTGTTAAAAGCCATCACAGCTGCCACGAGCTTTGTCGCCTTCCGATGTTAGACACAACCAACAACAACCGATGGCAATCGGCAACTTAGTAAGCTTCGCCCCGTGCACTTTGCCCCTTGCGGTGCTACTCGCACGTTGCTTTGCCGTTTCATTGCCGAAAGCCATTTGCCGCCACGGGCGGGGGTGGACTTACATACATAACCCACAAGAACCGATGGCAATCGGAAACTTAGTAAGCTTCGCCCCATACACTTTGCCCCTTGCGGTGCTACTAGCATGTTGCTTTGTCGTTCCATTGCTAAAGGCCATCAACCGCCATGAGTGATGTAATGCCACAGAACCCGCAACAACCGATGGCAATCGGCAACTTAATAAGCTTCGCCCCGTGCACTTTGCCCCTTGCGGTGCTACTCGCACGTTGCTTTGCCGTTTCATTGCCGAAAGCCATTTGCCGCCACGGGCGGGGGTGGACTTACATACATAACCCACAATAACTGATGGCAATCAGCAACTTAGTAAGCTTCGCCACATATACTTCGCCCCTTGCGGCGCTACTAGCATGTTGCTTTGCTGTTCCATTGCTAAAGGCCATCAACCGCCATGAGTGATGTAATGCCACACAAGCCGCAACAACCGATGGCAATTGGCAACTTAATAAGCTTCGCCCTGTGCACTTCGCCCCTTGCGGTGCTACTTGCACGTTGCTTTGCCGTTTCATTGCCGAAAGCCATTTGCCGCCACGGGCGGAGGTGGACTTACATACATAACCCACAACAACCGATGGCAATCGGCAACATAGTAAGCTTCGCCCCATACACTTTGCCCCTTGCGGTGCTACTAGCATGTTGCTTTGCCGTTCCATTGTTAAAGGCCATCAACCGCCATGAGTGATATAATGCCACACAACCCGCAACAACCGATGGCAATCGGCAACTTAATAAGCTTCGCCCCGTGCACTTCGCCCCTTGCGGGGCTACTCGCATGTTGCTTTGCCGTTTCATTGCCGAAAGCCATTTGCCGCCACGGCCGTGGGTGGACTTACATACATAACCCACAACAACCGATGGCAATCGGCAATTTAGTAAGCTTTGCCCCATACACTTTGCCCCTTGCGGTGCTACTAGCATGTTGCTTTGTCGTTCCATTTCTAAAGGCCATCAACCGATCGGCAACTTAATAAGCTTCGCCCCGTGCACTTCGCCCCTTGCGGGGCTACTCGCACGTTGCTTTGCCGTTCCATTGCCGAAAGCCATTTGCCGCCACGAGCGTTGTCGCCTCCCAATTTTGTCCGCAACATCCATTGGCAACCGGCACTTACTAAGCTTTGCCCAATGCGCACGACACCTTAAGGTGCTACTTGCATGATTCTCCACCTTTTGTTGCCAACGGTCAATGTTTTCCGCAAGCAGTGCGACCCCCAGGCATTCTACGAGCCCGCACGAGTACTTGCCGGCGTGGATTGTGAACTTCGGGGACGTTGCACGGCCAAGCCATGCATGCCCCCTATGCCCACGCCCCATTCCAGCTTCCCCCATGCGTGCCCGCACTGCTTGGTAGCCGGAACCTTGAGGTGCCTTTCAACACCTCTGCCCCCCTTATATATACTTAAAAAAAAAACCCAAGTTTCAGGAGTAGACATGTTTTGTCCAGAGAATCCTAATGGAGTTGTACAACACCAAATAGCACAAACCAAGGTACAACTTAGCTAATTTATTCACAAATGACTTCTAAACATTGTAAATGAAATTTTTTACAAAAAAAAACATTATTTTATTTTTTTATTATAAAACGAAAAATACATGGAAAAATAGTAAAAAATAGGAAAATTATTATAAAAATAGGGAAAATAGTGGAAAATATTTCCATATAATATTTACACATAAAAGAGTTAGTTTTTTTCATAAAAGTGGGGGGAGGGGGTTTCCGAGGAAAATAGTGGAAAAAATTTCCATATAATATTTACACATAAAAGAGTTAGTTTTTTCATAAAAGTGGGGGGAGGGGGGTTTCCGACCTAACCCAAAACAACCAATGGCATTCGGCAACTTAGTAAGCTTCGCCCCATACACTTCGCCCCTTGCGGTGCGCTACTAGCATGTTGCTTTGCCGTTCCATTGCTAAAAGCCATCAGCCGCCATGAGTGTTGTGATTCCAGACACAACCGATGGCAATCAACAACTTAGTAAGCTTCGCAACATGCACTTCACCCCTTGCGGTGCTACTAGCACATTGCTTTGCCGTTCCATTGCTAAAAGCCATCACGGCTGCCACGAGCTTTGTCGCCTCCCGGTTTCCGACCTAACCCAACAACAACCGATGGCAATCGGCAACTTAGTAAGCTTCGCCCTGTGCACTTCGCCCCTTGCGGTGCTACTCGCACGTTGCTTTGCCGTTTCATTGCCGAAAGCCATTTGCCGCCACGGGCGGGGGTGGACTTACATACATAACCCACAAGAACCGATGACAATCGGAAACTTAGTAAGCTTCGCCCCATACACTTTGCCCCTTGCGGTGCTACTAGCATGTTGCTTTGTCGTTCCATTGCTAAAGGCCATCAACCGCCATGAGTGATGTAATGCCACAGAACCCGCAACAACCGATGGCAATCGGCAACTTAATAAGCTTCGCCCCGTGCACTTTGCCCCTTGCGGTGCTACTCGCACGTTGCTTTGCCGTTTCATTGCCGAAAGCCATTTGCTGCCACGGGCGGGGGTGGACTTACATACATAACCCACAATAACCGATGGCAATCGGCAACTTAGTAAGCTTCGCCACATACACTTCGCCCCTTGCGGTGCTACTAGCATGTTGCTTTGTTGTTCCATTGCTAAAGGCCATCAACCGCCATGAGTGATGTAATGCCACACAACCCGCAACAACCGATGGCAATCGGCAACTTAATAAGCTTCGCCCTATGCACTTCGCCCCTTGCGGTGCTACTTGCACGTTGCTTTGCCATTTCATTGCCGAAAGCCATTTGCCGCCACGGGCGGAGGTGGACTTACATACATAACCCACAACAACCGATGGCAATCGGCAACATAGTAAGCTTCGCCCCATACACTTTGCCCCTTGCGGTGCTACTAGCATGTTGCTTTGCCGTTCCATTGTTAAAGGCCATCAACCGCCATGAGTGATATAATGCCACACAACCCGCAACAACCGATGGCAATCGGCAACTTAATAAGCTTCGCCCCGTGCACTTCGCCCCTTGCGGGGCTACTCGCATGTTGCTTTGCCGTTTCATTGCCGAAAGCCATTTGCCGCCACGGCCGTGGGTGGACTTACATACATAACCCACAACAACCGATGGCAATCGGCAATTTAGTAAGCTTTGCCCCATACACTTTGCCCCTTGCGGTGCTACTAGCATGTTGCTTTGCCGTTCCATTTCTAAAGGCCATCAACCGATCGGCAACTTAATAAGCTTCGCCCCGTGCACTTCGCCCCTTGCGGGGCTACTCGCACGTTGCTTTGCCGTTCCATTGCCGAAAGCCATTTGCCGCCACGAGCGTTGTCGCCTCCCGATTTTGTCCGCAACATCCATTGGCAACCGGCACTTACTAAGCTTTGCCCAATGCGCACGACACCTTGAGGTGCTACTTGCATGATTCTCCACCTTTTGTTGCCAATGGTCAATGTTTGCCGCAAGCAGTGCGACCCCCAGGCATTCTACGAGCCCGCACGAGTACTTGCCGGCGTGGATTGTGAACTTCGGGGACGTTGCACGGCCAAGCCATGCATGCCCCCTATGCCCACGCCCCATTCCAGCTTCCCCCATGCGTGCCCGCACTGCTTGGTAGCCGGAACCTTGAGGTGCCTTTCAACACCTCTGCCCCCCTTATATATACTTAAAAAAAAAACCCAAGTTTCAGGAGTAGACATGTTTTGTCCAGAGAATCCTAATGGAGTTGTACAACACCAAATAGCACAAACCAAGGTACAACTTAGCTAATTTATTCACAAATGACTTCTAAACATTGTAAATGAAATTTTTTACAAAAAAAATATTATTTTATTTTTTTATTATAAAACGAAAAATACATGGAAAAATAGTCAAAAATAGGAAAATTATTATAAAAATAGGGAAAATAGTGGAAAAAATTTCCATATAATATTTACACATAAAAGAGTTAGTTTTTTTTCATAAAAGTGGGGGGAGGGGGGTTTCCGAGGAAAATAGTGAAAAACATTTCCATATAATATTTACACATAAAAGAGTTAGCTTTTTTCATAAAAGTGGGGGGAGGGGGGTTTCCGACCTAACCCAAAACAACCGATGGCATTCGGCAACTTAGTAAGCTTCGCCCCATACACTTCGCCCCTTGCGGTGCACTACTAGCATGTTGCTTTGCCGTTCCATTGCTAAAAGCCATCAGCCGCCATGAGTGTTGTGATTCAAGACATAACCGATGGCAATCAACAACTTAGTAAGCTTCGCAACATGCACTTCACCCCTTGCGGTGCTACTAGCACATTGCTTTGCCGTTCCATTGCTAAAAGCCATCACAGCTGCCACGAGCTTTGTCGCCTTCCGATGTTAGACACAACCAACAACAACCGATGGCAATCGGCAACTTAGTAAGCTTCGCCCCGTGCACTTCGCCCCTTGTGGTGCTACTCGCACGTTGCTTTGCCGTTTCATTGCCGAAAGCCATTTGCCGCCACGGGCGGGGGTGGACTTACATACATAACCCACAATAACCGATGGCAATCAGCAACTTAGTAAGCTTCACCACATACACTTCGCCCCTTGCAACGCTACTAGCATGTTGCTTTGCTGTTCCATTGCTAAAGGCCATCAACCGCCATGAGTGATGTAATGCCACACAACCCGCAACAACCGATGGCAATCGGCAACTTAATAAGCTTCGCCCTGTGCACTTCGCCCCTTGCGGTGCTACTTGCACGTTGCTTTGCCGTTTCATTGCCGAAAGCCATTTGCCGCCACGGGCGGAGGTGGACTTACATACATAACCCACAACAACCGATGGCAATCGGCAATATAGTAAGCTTCGCCCCATACACTTTGCCCCTTGTGGTGCTACTAGCATGTTGCTTTGCCGTTCCATTATTAAAGGCCATCAACCGCCATGAGTGATATAGTGCCACACAACCCGCAACAACCGATGGCAATCGGCAACTTAATAAGCTTCGCCTCGTGCACTTCGCCCCTTGCGGGGCTACTCGCACGTTGCTTTGCCGTTTCATCGCCGAAAGCCATTTGCCGCCACGGCCGTGGGTGGACTTACATACATAACCCACAACAACCGATGGCAATCGGCAATTTAGTAAGCTTTGCCCCATACACTTTGCCCTTTGCGGTGCTACTAGCATGTTGCTTTGCCGTTCCATTGCTAAAGGCCATCAACCGCCATGAGTGATGTAATGCCACACAACCCGCAACAACCGATGGCAATTGGCTACTTAATAAGCTTCGCCCCGTGCACTTCGCCCCTTGCGGTGCTACTCGCACATTGCATTTCTGTTTCATTGCCGAAAGCCATTTGCCACCACGGGCGGGGGTGGACTTACATACATAACCCACAATAACCGATGGCAATCGGCAACTTAGTAAGCTTCGCCCCATACACTTCGCCCCTTGCGGTGCTACTAGCATGTTGCTTTGCCGTTCCATTGCTAAAGGCCATCAACCGCCATGAGTGATGTAATGCCACACAACCCGCAACAACCGATGGCAATCGGCAACTTAATAAGCTTCGCCCGGTGCACTTCGCCCCTTGCGGTGCTACTCACACGTTGCTTTGCCGTTTCATTACCGAAAGCCATTTGCCGTCACGAGCGTTGTCGCCTCCCGATTTTGCCCACAACATCCATTGGCAACCGGCACTTACTAAGCTTTGCCCCATGCGCACGGCACCTTGAGGTGCTACTTGCATGATGCTCCGCCTTTTGTTGCCAACAGTCAATGTTTGCCGCAAGCGGTGCTACCCCCAGGCATGCTACGAGCCCGTACGAGTACTTTCAGGCATTGATTGTGAACTTCGGGGACGTTGCACGGCCAAGCCATGCATGCCCCCTATGCCCACGCCCCATTCCAGCGTCCCCCATGCGTGCACGCACTGCCTGGCAGCCGGCACCTTGAGGTGCCTTTCAACACCTCTGCCCCCCTTATATATACTTAAAAAAAAAACCCAAGTTTCAGGAGTAGACATGTTTTGTCCAGAGAATCCTAATGGAGTTGTACAACACCAAATAGCACAAACCAAGGTAAAACTTAGCTAATATATTAACAAATGACTTTTAAACATTGTAAATGATTTTTTTTACAAAAAAAAATATTTTTTTATTTTTATTTTTATTAAAAAACAAAAAATACATGGAAAAATAGTAAAAAATAGGAACATTATTATAAAAATAGGAAAAATAGTGGAAATAATTTCCAATACATCTAGTAATATAATATTACACATAAAAGTGTAATGTTTATATAAAATTTACATAACAACTATTTAAAATTACAAAAAAGCAATAAACAATATATAAAAAATAGGTAAAATGCATAATATTTTTGTAAAACCATATGGATGACCAACCACCATTAATCATGAGTAAATTCCATTATCGCAACCGCTATAAGTGATTCCAACTTAAAACCGCCGGCGCCAACCACCAAGCGTCCACCAATCGTCGTCGGTCGCTGCCAAGTCCAAGTCTTTGATATATATATATATATATATATATATGGTGTATTTAATAGCACACGTGTCGAAAATCAAAGACATAGTCGGGGCAGGTGCTTTAAGGGTTCAGAAGTGCCTTTCAACACCTCTTCCCCCCTTATATATGCTTAAAAAAAAGCCAAAGTTTTATGAGTAGACATGTTTCGTCCAGAGAATCCAAATGAACGCTTCACTCTTCCGATGTTCGACTATAGCCAGGGCCTGCCACATCCTGACCAGTGCCATGGCTAGGGCCTGCCACGTACTGACCCGTGCCATGGCCATGCATTGCCGTTCCGTTGCTAAAAGCCTGCCCCGTGCCATGGCCATGCACTTCCATGGCCTGCCACGTCCTGACTCATGCCATGGCCATGCACTGCCACGGCCTGCCATAGCCTGCCACGTCCTGACCCGTGCCATGGCAGTGGCCAACCATGCACTGCCACGTCCGAACCCGTGCCATGGCCATGCACTGCCATGCCATGGTAATAGGATTTGGCCTCTCGAGCAATGCCTTGTGCCATGCCATGCCTTCTGACCCGTGCCATGGCCATGCACTGCCATGGAGTGCCAGGTCCTGACCCGTGCCATGGCCATGCATTGCCGTTCCGTTACTAAAAGCCTGCCCCGTGCCATGGCAATGCACTGCCATGGCAATGCACTGCCATGGCCTGCCATGACCCGTGCCATGGCCACGCACTACCATGGCCTGCCATGTCCTGACCCGTGCCATGGCCGTGGCCAACCATGCACTGCCACGGCCTGCCACGTCCTGACCCGTGCCATGGCCACGCATTGCCGTTCCGTTGCTAAAAGCCTGCCCCGTGCCATGGCCATGCACTTCCATGGCTTGCCATGACCCGTGCCATGGCCACGCACTGCCATGGCCTGCCACGTCCTGACCCGTGCCATGGTCGTGGCCAACCATGCACTGCCATGGCCTGCCACGTCCTGACCAGTGCCATGGCCAAGGCCTGCCACGTCCTGACCAGTGCCATGGCCATGCATTGCCGTTCCGTTGCTAAAAGCCTGCCCCCGTACCATGGCCATGCACTATCATGGCCTGCCATGACCCGTGCAATGGCCACGCACTGCCATGGCCTGCCACGTCCGGACCCGTGCCATGGCCGTGGCCAACCATGCACGGCCATGGCCTGCCAGGTCCTGACCAGTGCCATGGCCAAGGCCTGCCACGTCCTGACATGTGCCATGGACATGCATTGCTGTTCCGTTGCTAAAAGCCTGCCCCGTGCCATGGCCATGCACTGCCATGGCCTTCCATGACCCGTGCCATGGCCACGCACTGCCATGGCTTGCCACGTCCTGACCCGTGCCATGGCCAAGGCCTGCCACGTCCTGACCCGTGCCATGGCCATGCATTGCCGTTCCGTTGCTAAAAGCCTGCCCCCGTGCCATGGCCATGCACTGCCATGGCCTGCCACGTCCTGACTCATGCCATGGCCATGCACTGCCACGGCCTGCCATGGCCTGCCACGTCCTCACCCGTGCCATGGCAGTGGCCAACCATGCGCTGCCACGTCCGAACCCATGCCATGGCCATGCACTGCTATGCCATGGGAATAGGATTTTGCCTCTCGAGCGATGCCTTGTGCCATGCCATACCTTCTGACCCGTGCCATAGCCATGCACTTCCATGGCCTGCCAGGTCCTAACCAGTGCCATGGCCAAGGCCTGCCACGTCCTAACCCATGCCATGGCCATGCATTGCCGTTCCGTTGCTAAAAGCCTACCCCGTGCCATGGCCATGCACCGCCATGGCCTGCCAAGACCCGTGCCATGGCCACGCACTGCCATGGCCTGCCACGTGCTGACCCGTGCCATGGCCGTGGCCAACCATGCACTGCCATGGCCTGCCACGTCCTGACCTGGGCCATGGCCATGCATTGCCGTTCCGTTGCTAAAAGCCTTCCCAGTGCCATGGCCATGCACTGCCATGGCCTGCCATGACCCGTGCCATGGCCACGCACTGCCATGGCCTGCCACGTCCTGACCCGTGCCATGGCCGTGGCCAACCATGCACTGCCATGGCCTGCCATGTCCTGACCAGTGCCATGGCCAAGGCCTGCCACATCCTGACCAGTGCCATTGCCATGCATTGCCGTTCCGTTGCTAAAAGCCTGCCCCGTGCCATGGCCATGCACTGTCATGGCCTGCTATGACCCGTGCCATGCCACGTCCTGACCCGTGCCATGGCCGTGGCCAACCATGCAATGCCATGGCCTGCCAGGTCCTGACTAGTGCCATGGCCAAGGCCTGCCACGTCCTGACCCGTGCCATGGCCATGTATTGTTGTTCCGTTGCTAAAAGCCTGCCCCGTGCCATGGCCATGCACTGCCATGGCCTACCATGACCCGTGCCATGGCCACGCACTGCCATGGCCTGCCACGTCCTGTCCCGTGCCATAGTCGTGGCCAACCATGCACTGCCATGGCCTACCGTATCCTGACAAGTGCCATGGCCAGGGCCTGCCACGTCCTGACCCGTGCCATGGCCATGCATTGCTGTTCCGTTGCTAAAAGCCTACCCCGTGCCATGGCCATGCACTGCCATGGCCTGCCACGTCCTGACCCGTGCCATTGCTGTGGCCAACCATGCACTGCCACGTCCGAACCTGTTCTATGGCCATGCACTGCCATGGCTTTGGAATAGGATTTGGAGCGATGCCTTGTGCCATGCCATGCCTTCTGACCCGTGCCATGGCCATGCACTCCGACCCGACCCGCGCCCAAGCCCCGAGTCCAAGTCCAAGTTTTTGATATATATATATATGGGGTGTATTTAATAGCACACGTGTCGAGGCAGGTGCTTTAAGGGTTCAGAAGTGCGTTTCAACACCTCTTTCCCCCTTATATATGCTTAAAAAAAAGCCAAAGTTTCACGAGTAGACATGTTTCGTCCAGAGAATCCTAATAAACGCTTCACTCTTCCGATGTTCGACTATAGCCAGGGCCTGCCACGTCCTGACCAGTGCCATGGCCAGGGCCTGCCATGTCCTGACCCGTGCCATGGCCATGCATTGTCGTTCCATTGCTAAAAGCCTGCCCCGTGCCATGGCCATGCACTGCCATGGCCTGCCATGACCCGTGCCATGGCCGCGCACTGCCATGGCCTGCCATGTCCTGACCCGTGACATGGCCGTGGCAAACCGTGCACTGCCATGGCCTGCCACGTCCTGATCAGTGCCATGGCCGAGGCCTGCCACGTCCTGACCCATGACATGGCCATGCATTGCCGTTCCATTGCTAAAAGCCTGCCCTGTGCCATGGCCATGCACTGTCATGGCCTGCCACGTCCTGTCCTGTGCCATGGCCACGCACTGCCATGGCCTACCACGTCCTGACCCGTGCCATGGCCGTGGCCAACCATGCACTGCCATGGCCACGTCCTGACCAGTGCCATGGCCAAGGCCTGCCACGTCCTGACCCGTGCCATGGCCACGCACTGCCATGGCCTGCCACGTCCTAACCCGTGCCATGGCCGTGGCCAACCATGCACTGCCATGGCCTGCCACGTCCTGACCAGTGCCATGGCCAAGGCCTGTCACGTCCTGACCCGTGCCATCGCCATGCATTGCCGTTCCGTTGCTAAAAGCCTGCCCCGTTCCATGGCCATGCACTGCCATGGCCTGCCACGTCCTGACTCATGCCATGGCCATGCACTGCCACGGCCTGCCATGGCCTTCCACGTCCTGACCCGTGCCATGGCCGTGGCCAACCATGCACTGCCACGTCCGAACCCGTGACATGGCCATGCACTGCCATGCCATGGGAATAGGATTTGCCCTCTCGAGCGATGCCTTATTCCATGCCATGCCTTCTGACGCGTGCCATGGCCATGCACTGCCATGGCCTGCCAGGTCCTGACCAATGCCATGGCCAAGGCCTGCCACGTCCTGACCCGTGCCATGGCCGTGGCCAACCATGCACTGCCATGGCCTGCCACGTCCTGACCCGTGCCATGGCAATGCATTGCCGTTCTGTTGCTAAAAGCATGCCCCGTGCCATGGCCATGCACTGCCATGGCCTGCCATGACCCGTGCCATGGCCACGTACTGCCATGGCCTTACCACGTCCTGACCCGTGCCATGGCCGTGGCCAACCGTGCACTGCCATGGCCTGCCACGTCCTGACCAGTGCCATGGCCAAGGCCTGCCACATCCTGACCAGTGCCATGGACATGCATTGCCGTTCCGTTGCTAAAAGCCTGCCCCGTGCCATGGCCATGCACTGTCATGGCCTGCCATGACCCGTGCCATGGCCACGCACTGCCATGGCCTGCCACGTCCTGACCCGTGCCATGGCTGTGGCCAACCATGCAATGCCACGGCCTGCCAAGTCCTGACCAGTGCCATGGCCAAGGCCTGCCATGTCCTGACCCGTGCCATGGCCATGTATTGCTGTTCCGTTGCTAAAAGCCTGCCCCGTGCCATGGCCATGCACTGCCATGGCCTGCCATGACCCATGCCATGGCCACGCACTGCCATGGCCTGCCACGTCCTGACCCGTGCCATGGTCGTGGCCAACCATGCACTGCCATGGCCTGCCACATCCTGACCAGTGCCATGGCTAGGGCCTGCCATGTCCTGACCCGTGCCATGGCCATGTGTTGCCGTTCCGTTGCTAAAAGCCTGCCCCGTGCCATGGCCATGCACTGCCATGGCCTGCCACGTCCTGACCCGTGCCATTGCTGTGGCCAACCATGCACTGCCACGTCCGAACCCGTGCTATGGCCATGCACTGCCATATATATATATATATATATATATATATATATATATATATATATATATATATATATATATATATATATATATATATATATATATATATATATATATATATATATATATATATATATATATATATATATATATATATATATATATATATATATATATATATATATATATATATATATATATATATATATATATATATATATATATATATATATATATATATATATATATATATATATATATATATATGGGGTGTATTTAATAGCACACGTGTCGAAAATCAAAGACATAGTCGGGGCAGGTGCTTTAAGGGTTCAGAAGTGCCTTTCAACACCTCTTTCCCCCTTATATATGCTTAAAAAAAAGCCAAAGTTTCACGAGTAGACATGTTTCGTCCAGAGAATCCTAATGAACACTTCACTCTTCCGATGTTCGACTATAGCCAGGGCCTGCCACGTCCTGACCAGTGCCATGGCCAGGGCCTGCCATGTCCTGACCCGTGCCATGGCCATGCATTGTCGTTTCATTGCTAAAAGCCTGCCCCGTGCCATGGCCATGCACTGCCATGGCCTGCCACGTCCTGACTCATGCCATGGCCATGCACTGCCACGGCATGCCATGGCCTACCACGTCCTGACCCGTCCCATGGCCGTGGCCAACCATGCACTACCACGTCCGAACCAGTGCCATCGCCAAGGCCTGCCCCGTCCCGACCCGTGACATGGCCATGCATTGCCGTTCCGTTGCTAAAAGCCTGCCCCGTGCCATTGCCATGCACTGCCATGGCCTGCCATGACCTGTGCCATGGCCACGCACTGCCATGGCCTGCCACGTCCTGACCCGTGCCATGGCCGTGGCCAACCATGCACTGCCAGGGCCTGCCACGTCCTGACCAGTGCCATGGCTAAGGCCTGCCACGTCCTGACCCGTGCCATGGCCATGCACTGCCATGGCCTGCCACGTCCTGACCCGTGCCATGGCCGTGATGCACTACCATGGCCTGCCACGTCCTGACCAGTGCCATGGCCAAGGCCTGCCACGTCCTGACCCGTGGCATGGCCATGCATTGCCGTTCCGTTGCTAAAAGCCTGCCCCGTGCCATGGCCATGCACTGGCATGGGCTGCCACGTCCTGACTCATGCCATGGCCATGCACTGCCACGGCCTGCCATGGCCTTCCACGTCCTGACCCGTGCCATGGCCGTGGCCAACCATGCACTGCCACGTCCGAACCCGTGCCATGGCCATGCACTGCCATGCCATGGGAATAGGATTTGCCCTCTCGAGCGATGCCTTATGCCATGCCATGCCTTCTGACGCGTGCCATGGCCATGCACTGCCATGGCCTGCCAAGTCCTGACCAGTGCCATGGCCAAGGCCTGCCACGTCCTGACCCGTGCCATGGCCGTGGCCAACCATGCACTGCCATGGCCTACCACGTCCTGACCCGTGCCATGGCCATGCATTGCCGTTCCGTTGCTAAAAGCCAGCCCCGTGCCATGGCCATGCACTGCCATGACCCGTGCCATGGCCACGCACTGCCATGGCCTGCCACATCCTGAGCCGTGCCATGGCCGTGGCCAACCATGCACTGCCATGGCCTGCCACGTCCTGGCCAGTGCCATGGCCAAGGCCTGCCACGTCCTGACTCGTGCCATGGACAAGCACTGCCATGACCGGCCACGTCCTGAACCGTGCCATGGCCGTGGCCAACCATGCACTACCATGGCCTGCCACGTCCTGACCAGTGCCATGGCCAAGGCCAGCCACGTCCTGACCCGTGCCATGGCCATGCATTGCCGTTCCGTTGCTAAACGCTTGCCCCGTGCCATGGCCATGCACTGCCATGGCCTGCCACGTCCTGACCCGTGCCATGGCCGTGGCCAACCATGCACTGCCACGTCTGAACCCGTGCCATCGCCATGCACTGCCATGCCTTTGGAATAGGATTTGGAGCGATGCCTTGTGCCATGCCATGCCTTATGACCCGTGCCATGGCCATGCACTGCGACCCGACCCGCGCCCTAGCCCCAAGTCCAAGTCCAAGTCTTTGATATATATCTTTGGAATAGGATTTGGAGCGATGCCTTGTGCCATGCCATGCCTTCTGACCAGTGCCATGGCCACGTGTCGAAAATCAAAGACATAGTCGGGGCAGGTGCTTTAAGGGTTCAGAAGTGCCTTTCAACACCTCTTCCCCCTTATATATGCTTAAAAAAAAGCCAAAGTTTCACGAGTAGACATGATTCCTCCAGAGAATCCAAATGAACACTTCACTCTTCCGATGTTCGACTATAGCCAGGGCCTGCCACATCCTGACCAGTGCCATGGCCAGGGCCTGCCACGTACTGACCCGTGCCATGGCCATGCATTGCCGTTCCGTTGCTAAAAGCCTGCCCCGTGCCATGGCCATGCACTTTCATGGCCTGCCACATCCTGACTCATGCCATGGCCATGCACTGCCAGGGCCTGCCATGGCCTGCCATGTCCTGACCCGTCCCATGGCCGCGGCCAACCATGCACTGCCATGGCCTGCCACGTCCTGACTCGTGCCATGGCCATACATTGCCGTTCCGTTGCTTAAAGCCTGCCCCGTGCCATGGCCATGCACTGCCATGGCCTGCCATAACCCGTGCCATGGCCACGCACTGCCATGGCCTGCCACGTCCTAACCAGTGCCATGGGCAAGGCCTGCCACCTCCTGACCCGTGCCATGGCCATGCATTGCCGTTCCGTTGCTAAAACCCTGCCCCGTGCCATGGCCATGCACTGCCATGGCCATGCACTGCCATGGCCTGACCCGTGCCATGGCCGTGGCCAACCATGCATTGCCATGGCCTGCCACGTCCTGACCCGTGCCATGCCACGTCCTGACCAGTGCCATGGCCAAGGCCTGCCACGTCCTGACCCGTGCCATGGCCATGCATTGCCGTTCCGTTGCTAAAAGCCTGCCCATGCCATGGCCATGCACTACCATGGCCTGCCACGTCCTGACTCATGCCATGGCCACGCACTGCCAAGGCCTAACATGTCCTGACCCATGCCATGGCCGTGGCCAACCATGCACTGCCACGTCCGAACCCGTGCCATGGCCATGCACTGCCATGCCTTTGGAATAGGATTTGGCCTCTCGAACGATGCCTTGTGCCACGTCCTGACCAGTGCCATGGCCAAGGCCTGCCACGTCCTGACCCCTGCCATGGCCATACATTCCCGTTCCGTTGCTAAAAGCTTGCCCCGTGCCATGGCCATGCACTGCCATGGCCTACCACGTCCTAACTCATGCCATGGCCATGCACTGCCATGGCCTACCACGTCCTGACCCGTGCCATGGCCGTGGCCAACCATGCACTGCCACGTCCGAACCCGTGCCATGGCCATGCACTGCCATGCCTTAGGAATAGGATTTGGCCTCTCGAGCGATGCCTTGTGCCATGCCATGCCTTCTGACCCGTACCATGGCCATGCACTGCCATGGCCTGCCAGGTCATGACCAGTGCCATGGCCAAGGCCTGCCACGTCCTGACCCGTGCCATTGCCATGCATTGCCGTTCCGTTGCTAAAAGCCTGCCCCGTGCCATAGCCATGCATTGCTGTGCCCTGCCATGAGCCGTGCCATGGCCACGCACTACCATGGCCTGCCATGTCCTGACCCGTGCCATGGCCGTGGCCAACCATGCACTGCCATGGCCAAGGCCTGCCACATCCTGACCCGTGCCATGGCCATGCATTGCCGTTCCGTTGCTAAAGCCTACCCCGTGCCATGGCCATGCACTGCCATGGCCTGCCACGTCCTGACTCGTGCCATGGCCGTGGCCAACCATGCACTGCCACGTGCCATGGCCGTGGCCAACCATGCACTACCATGGCCTGCCACGTCCTGACCAGTGCCATGGCAAAGGCCTGCCACATCCTGACCAGTGCCATGGCCATGCATTGCCGTTCCGTTGCTAAAAGCCTGCCCCGTGCCATGGCCATGCACTGTCATGGCCTGGCATGACCCGTGCCATGGCCACGCTCTGCCGTGGCCTGCCACGTCCTGACCCGTGCCATGGCCGTGGCCAACCATGCAATGCCATGGCCTGCCAGGTCCTGACCAGTGCCATGGCCAAGGCCTGCCACGTCCTGACCCGTGCCATGGCCATGCATTGCTGTTCCGTTGCTAAAAGCCTGCCCCGTGCCATGGCCATGCACTGCCATGGCCTGCCATGACCCGTGCCATGGCCACGCACTGCCATGGCCTGCCACGTCCTGACCCGTGCCATGGTCGTGGCCAACCATGCACTGCCATGGCCTGCCACATCCTGACCAGTGCCATGGCCAGGGCCTGCCACGTCCTGACCTGTGCCATGGCCATGCATTGCCGTTTCGTTGCTAAAAGCCTGCCCCGTGCCATGGCTATACACTGCCATGGCCTGCCACGTCCTAACCCGTGCCATTGCTGTGGCCAACCATGCACTGCCACGTCCGAACCCGTGCTATGGCCATGCACTCCCATGCCTTTAGAATAGGATTTGGAGCGATGCCTTGTGCCATGCCATGCCTTCTAAGCCCGACCCGCGCCCAAGCCCCAAGTCCAAGTCCAAGTTTTAAATATATATATATATATATATATATATATATATATGGGGTGTATTTAATAGCACACGTGTCAAAAATCAAAGACATAGTCGGGGCAGGTGCTTTAAGGGTTCAGAAGTGCCTTTCAACACCTATTTCCCCCTTATATATGCTTAAAAAAAGCCAAAGTTTCACGAGTAGACATGTTTCGTCCAGAGAATCCTAATGAACGTTTCACTCTTCCGATGTTCGACTATAGCCAGGGCCTGCCACGTCCTGACTAGTGCCATGGCCAGGGCCTGCCATGTCCTGACCCGTGCCATGGCCATGCATTGTCGTTCCGTTGCTAAAAGCCTGCCCCGTGCCATGGCCATGCACTGCCATGGCCTGCCATGACCCGTGCCATGGCCACGCACTGCCATGGCTTGCCATGTCCTGACCCGTGCAATGGCCGTGGCCAACCGTGCACTACCATGGCCTGCCACGTCCTGATCAGTGCCATGGCCAAGGCCTGCCATGTCCTGACCCGTGACATGGCCATGCATTGCCGTTCCATTGCTAAAAGCCTGCCCCGTGCCATGGCCATGCACTGTCATAGCCTGCCACGTCCTGACCCGTGCCATGGCCATACACTGCCATGGCCTACCACGTCCTGACCCGTGCCATGGCCGTGGCCAACCATGCACTGCCATGGCCTGCCACGTCCTGACCAGTGCCATGGCCAAGGCCTGCCACGTCTTGACCCGTGCCATGGCCACGCACTGCCATGGCCTGCCACGTCCTAACCCGTGCCATGGCCGTGGCCAACCATGCACTGCCATGGCTTGCCACGTCCTGACCCAGTGCCATGGCCAAGGCCTGCCACGTCCTGACCCGTGCCATGGCCATGCATTGCCGTTCCGTTGCTAAAAGCCTGCCCCGTGCCATGGCCATGCACTGCCATGGCCTGCCACGTCCTGACTCATGCCATGGCCATGCACTGCCACGCACTGCCATGGCCTGCCACGTCCTGACCCGTGCCATGGCCGTGGCCAACCATGGCCTGCCACGTCCGAACCCGTGCCATGGCCATGCACTGCCATGCCATGGGAATAGGATTTGCCCTCTCGAGCGATGCCTTATGCCATGCCATGCCTTCTGACGCGTGCCATGGCCATGCA